>CAUYSK010079312.1:0-13818 GCA_963575035.1 Avahi laniger | reverse complement strand
GATTCTGAGGCTCCCTAATGTTTAAGAACATAAAGAGGGACCTACTCGTCTCGAGCTCTCTGCGCAGGTATGATAGTGTTTCATCTCGGGAACGGAGGGCATCAGTTAATTTGATCAGAGTTAAGGGGGCTTCCCACTCATGCCTCTAAGTATTATACATATTTTCTCTTTTACCCAAACTGATGCCCCACATCACTTCCTCTGGACCACCTCTGGTTTCACCCGCAGCTGGGGCAGGCAGTTCTACGTGAGCACCAACTCCCCAAGCACAGGCTGTCCGTCTTGTCACCTTCTGTCCCAGAGACTCTGTCTCCTGTCCTTCAGTCAGGAGACAATGCTGGACCCCTTCCATACTCTTCTCGGGTCCCTTCTCCACATTGCATGTCTCTCTGCCCTCATTGTCCCTACTACCTCAGCCTGTCTCCTGGGATCTCATCCCAGATAAACTGCCTGCACCCAAATCCTTGTCTCAGGCTCTGCATCTGGGAAAACTGACACTAAGACACACCTTCTTCCCTTAATCACATGCCTTGGATATATTTGCATCTCAACACATGTATTCTATCTCATTTTGTGAGGGGGATTGATACCGTATTCCTTGTATGGATCTACTGTAATTTATTTAGCTAGTCACCTACTGTTAGACATTTAGAGTGTTTCAAATTACAGTTTGATGAAAACTGTTGTACAAAGGTCTTTGTACTCCTATATATATACATCTACAGGGAAATTTTCAAAAGCAAACTTGCTGGATCCAAGGGTGTAAACATTTAAAATTGTGTTAATGCTGCCAAATTTCTCCCCAACACAAACTCACACCTAAAATGTGTGATACCCCTTGCTGCACTCTGTCTTTCCCATCACCTAGTGTTTGTGAGGGCAAATTTTATGTGTCAACTCGACAGAGCTAAGGGATCCGAAGATGCTGGTAAAACATCCTTTCTGGGTTATCTGGGAGGATGTTTCCAGAAGAAACTAGCATTTGAATCAGCAGACTGAGTAAAGAAGTCCCACCCTCCCCAGTGTCAGGGGGCACCATCCAGTCCACTGAGGGCCGGAATAGAACAAAAAGGTGGAGGAAGGGCAAGTTTGCTCTCTCTACTGAAGCCAGGACACCCATTTTCTCCTGCCCTTAGATACCAGCGCTCCTGGTTCTCAGGCCTTCGGATTCAAACAGGATGTCTACCACTGCCTCCCCGGGGTCAGCCTCCAGACTGGAACTGGAATGACACCACCACCTGCTTTCCTGGGCTCCTGCTTGCAGACAGCAGATCATGGGGCTTCTTAGCCTCCATAATTATGTCAGCCAATCCCTTGTAATAAATCTGTTTCTCTCTCTCTCTCTCTCTCTCTCTCTCAGAGCCAATGGGATATATTGACTAGTACAGTGTTATCAATCTTTTTTAATCTCATAGATTAAAAATTGGTATCACCTTGTTTTATGTTGCTCTAATGATAAGTTGTTTGAGCATGCAAATAACTCATTTAGCTCTCCTTAATGAGTCTCATCAGAGAATTTTATGTTTTAAAGTTTTGGCCTTGTATATCTTTTTACAGGCTTACTTGTAGGTATTGTGTAGTATCATTGCTTTACTATCATAAATGACCTTCCTAGTGTTACGTTTTCTAACTGTTCATTGCTGGTGTATAGAAATGCCACTGGCATTCGTCTGCAGAATTCATACCCAGCCACCTTGCTGAAGTCTCCTTTAATTCTAAAAATTTGTGGCTTATTTGGAGTTTTCTTTGTACTTAGTAATATCATCTGCAAATGATGATAGTCTCGTATTTCTTCCTTTCCAATTCTAATGTCTTCAATTTATTTTTCATGTCTTCTTTATTTTTTGACTAGGACCTCCAGGACAATGTTGAATACCAGTGGTATTAGTGAACTCCTTGCCTTTTTCCTATAAGTCAATATGACAAAAGCAAACAACCTAGTTGAAAGATGGAAAAGACATAAGCCTGTAAGTTCACAAAGGAGGAAAAAGACAGAGCCTATAAATATATAAAGATAAGTTCAATTTTGTTAGTATTAAGGAAATGCAAATCAAGACCACAATAAAGTGCTCTTTTAAATCCAATCAATTGGCATAAGTTACAAAGCCTGACACACTAAGGGTTGGACAGGATGTGGACCAGTGGATCCCCTAGACCTTGCTGGGGGACCCAGGGATGAAAGGGAATGCACAGGAAATGCAAGCCAATGTCACTGCTCCAGAGCTTGGTTTGGAGGATGGGCACGACGCCCTCTGTAGCCATCAATAAATACCCAAATAGGTAAATGAAAGGGGGCTGAGTATGTGTAGTAAACCAAGGCTTATCATTATCCCTACTGTGGGAATTAAAGGTCCAAAAAAATTAAAAAGAAAAAAAAGAAACATAAAAGAAAAGTAAAATTCACTCATGAGCCCATTAGCGAGGGACACTTATCATCCACGTTTTTCTTAAATTCTTTCAGCTTGTTTATGCGTATATGTAGCTAGATTAGATTGGTGGATGAGATCTAGATGCACAAACACTACAACTCGAACAAATTTGGGGTCATACTGTATATGCTGCTTTGTAAGTTTCTTTTATTTATTTAGGGAGTTTTAAAATTTTTCTATTATCTTCAGTGATTTAATCTAATGCTTTTCTGCTCACAAATGTTTTGAAAGAGGAGTCGAGAAAAATGGTTTTAATAAGTGATAAAGCAGCTAAAGAAAAGAAAAAATATTGAATTGGGAAAAAAATTGCATAATATTTCCTTTGCGGATAATTGAGAAAACAGTGCTACTGTCTGACAGAAAGAGAAAAAAAAATGAGAAATTTAGTAAGAAGTTGGTTTGGGGGAAAGATGATGTGATAGCTTTAAAGATTTTGAGTTGAAAGTGAACATCCAAGTTGGGCATTTGGTTGAATATTCAAGCTAGAGGTTTCGGTAATGAAGATACAGAGATGTAAATTTCGGAGTCTCCAGAGTAAGGATGATGGTCGAAGCCACCAGGAATACGGACATCGGTGGCATCCAAAGAACAAGAAGAGTTTGAAAATATGGTTCATGCTAAAAAAGCAATATTATGAAGAGATAAACAAGCAGAGATTTTTGTGAAAATCCACCATTAGGGAGAGGAAAAAGAGAGAAAGAGAGAAAACAAAGGCCCCAGAGAAGATGGAATCAGGGAGACTGGAAGAGAACAGTGGGGGTCAGGGGGTGCTGAGGATGGAAGGCAAGAGTTTGAGGGTCAGTAGGGTTCAAAGCAGCAGCAAAAATGGAGGAAAAAAAGAAAGTGTTGTTGGTAGAGTGTCTGGAATGGAAATCAGGTAGGAAGGAGTGAAGGGGAGTGGAAGAAATGGAAATCAACCAGGAGTGTCCCAGAGGGCTGCAGCTACATCTGTAGGTCAACCAGTTCATTCTCCCAGCTCTATGGGGTCCTGAGGACCGGCTTGGGGAGGTTAGGGCCACGCCCTTTGTGGGCAGGCAGGCTGGGATTCTGACCATGTTTTTCCTGCTCTGCCATCCAGCCCCTCGATTCCAGCTGTCTTGACAACCTCCAGTACAGGGACTTCCTATTTGCCCAGGGCCAAGTGCAGACCTGCCCCCAGTAGCTGCTTAATCCCTGCTTGCTGGGTGAATGGAAGAATGAAGACATTTTCGGAAAAGTTCTCAGAGGCTCCTGGTTGCACCCTGGGTAATGGCCTGTCTTTCCCGCGCACATTAGTATGCTGTCAAAGCTTGAACTCCAGGCTCCTCTGACTCACTGCTCAGGAAAGAAAGAAATGTATCTTGCCACGCAGGGAGCAAACCGCTAGTGGGAAAATAGTTTTTAATTTAAAGCAACTACCAAGGGACTTCAGGGCAGCAGGATGAAGGCCGTTTCATTTGAACTTTGGTGTCTTCATATCCGTTATTTTCTTCAATATATGGTACAAAAATACTCAGTGCATATGTGTTTGCTAATGTTCCTGAAATGATTTGAAAGTGAAAAGCCTTAAGAAATCACACTTGCTGTTTTCCACAAGAAATAGAGAAAAAGTGATATCTGGAGCCTAGATTACACAAGAGAATTGTGTTGCTTACTTTTTTTAAAATCTGTTTACTGACGAGGAGAAAAAAATAGCAATAATGGGAAAAAAATCTGCTTTCCGCTTAACACATGATTCAGCCCACAGCACAAAGAATCAGGTAATTCTACAGGAAACTGACAAGCTAGATGGTGATTGGATGTAGCTGTAGAGTTCTTCTCTCAGTACCTGCAAATATTACTGTCTGATGTTTAGCATTCACAAACCATTAGATCCAACATGTACATTTACAGTTTGATAATCAGCTGTCATTAACAGATGACTAAGCCACATAATGTTCATGTTTAGAAGGAATATACAAATGGAAGAAATAGTGCCAACAGCCCGAGCACATTTACCTTGATCCTCTCCATGAAAAATAGAGAGGAACGAATCTCTGTAATTTTAATAGTTAAATCCTGTCTCCTATTCTGTCTTATCTTAGCTGGCAGAGCTTCAGATAGATTTCTCTTTTTCACATGAAATTTACAATGTCAACCTGGCCCGTCTGTTAGGAAAAGTTGCATTAAATTTACTAGATTAGAGATAATCATTTTATGGCCCTCTCTCCAAAGTCAACCCACAATAGAATCTATGCAAACAAAACCATTTAGCAATGTCTTTCAGGCTGATAGAATTATTAAGTATTTTTAGTTGCGCCTCTTACTAGCTTAGGCAATTCTCTTAACCTCTTTGTAGCTCAAGTTCTTCCACTGTGATGCAGAAATAATGCCATCTACTTTTGCTACCTCATGGATGCAGAAAAGGTAATGCCAAGTAAAACTCTATACACTGGGATATCATATGGATGGCCATACAGTGATGGTGTTTTAATCCCAACGCAATGGGAGGTTTACATACAAGTACATCTGCTCTGCGGCTGAGTGGCTGGGGGTCTCCTATATAAGAGCTCTTTTAAAACTCAACAGTATTGGTACCCATGTTCATAGCAGCATTGTCCCCGAAAATGCCCAAAGTGGAAGTGACCCAAGTGTCCATCAGAGGATAAATGGGTAAACAAAATGCGGTTTATCCGTGCAATGGAATAGGAATTCTGACACATGCTACAACATGGACGAACCTTAAGAACCTTATGCTGTGAAGTAAGCCAGTCACAAAAAGCCATACAACTTATGGTTCCACTTGCATGAGGTACCTAGAGCAGTTAAATTCGTAGAGACAGAAAGTGTAATTGTGGCTTCCAGGAATGGGGGGAGAGGAGACTGGGAAGTTGCTATTGAGAAGGTACAGAGTTGAAGCTCTATAAAACGAAGAGGTCTGGAGATGGGCTGCACGACAATGGGGTGCACTTAACGCTACTAAACTATTACACTTACAATGATTAGGATGATGTGTTTTATGTTGTATGTATTTTATCACAATTAAAAATAAAAATTAAAAAAAGCAACGAAGCTATCAAAAAACCGAAAAACTCAACAGTAGTCTCCCAGGTCAAGACGGCAGACCGAGCCCCGGCATTTGTCTCTCCTTTCCCCTGAGACCCCATTAAAATCATACTGAAGGAATTTTAAAAATGTAGGAGCCCACACCAGTGAAGTGAACCAAAGGGAGCCATCAGCAAAGAAGTGAGTTAAACCTATTTCTAGATGCGGCACAGGTGATGGGTGAGTCCTGGCTTCCGAAACAGAGCAGGGGGAGGCAGATCTCAGCGCATGAGCCGAGGGCAGAGGAGTCAGTCTGCGGGAGTCTCCAGACCTGCACACGGCAGCTCCCACTGGGCAGCAGTGAGAAGCGGGGCTTTCCTTAAAGGCCTCTATTCTGAATAGCCAAGCCCACACGCACGCGCGTCCCTTTCTCTGCAGGCTGATCAGGGCTCAGCCAGGCATTGCTAACTAGGAGCAGAAACCCAGAGTTCTTCTCTGAATCAATTTAAGAGTCTAGGGTGGACAAAGGTAGCTGGTGAGGGCACTCTTGGCCCAGAACAGAGACCCCTCCATTCTAGCACATGGGGCGATCCCATCAGGGAAGCTGGCCCTCGGCCCCCTGCACCCTACTGAACACTGAGCCTTCAGGCCAAAAAGCCCCAAACATGCCACAGGCCCCCAAGGAGGCATTTCCTCTATCCCCTTATCTTTAAACGCACCAGACATTTGAAGAGAATGAGCGATATGAAAGATAACAAAAAAACAACATCAGCAAAAATGACTCTGCAAGTAACTGAGATAACTGAGGAAATAGACAAGGATTTTTTTTAAAACCCTCCTACACCCTCCAAGAGATCTGAGACTACATTGCACCACTAAAACAAGAATAAGATGCTATAACAAGGAACTGAGAACAAGAATCGACAAACATATAGTCATAATATATCTGAAATCAGATAATCAATGAAATAAAAATAGAATAAAAATACAAAGGATGAAAGATAATGTCAAGGAAATCATATAAAACAAAGAGGGAAAAAAGGAAATTCAGGAGAAAAGTTAATAAATATAAAAGATTGATCAGGAGGTCCAGCATTCATTTAAAGGTATTCTAGAAAGAGAGAACATAAAAAATAGAAAGAAGAAAGTTATCAAAGAAATAATGCGGAAAATATTTCTGGAGCAAAAAGGAGAAGTGAGGTTTCAAATTAAAAGCGTGATAGTGAAAAAGGCCACACCTAGACATGCTAGGCGGACACTTTCCATAGTCTACCCCAGAACAATTTCCCTCCTTCCCTCTAATGTTCTTCAAACTTTGAGCTAGGGTAGCAGGCACAGATCCTGTGACATCAGGAACGGTACCCCCCTTCCAGCCCCAGGGAATGAACTATAATTGGTCTTAACCAATCACAATAAATTCCACTCTCTTCTACCAATTAGCGTCCAGGAGTCACCGTGCGCACAGGTTCCCATATACCCCACACCCACTTTCCTCTGCTGTCAACATCTTAATGAACCAGTGTTGGCACTGGTTTATTTAGTTGGTTAACTAAATAATAATCCATTAATCCTTAAATGATAATTAAGATAAAATACAATTAACTTAATAGTAATAAGTGATTATTCAGATTTCCTTAGTGTCTCCCTAACGTCCTTTGATAGTTCCAGAAGCACATTCAGGACACCACATCTAGTCATCGGGTTTTCTTAGATGTGACGTCATCATATCTCTTTTGGTTGTGACAGTTCTTAGCCTTTCCTTGTTTCTGATGACCTGACAGTTTGCGGGGGGGGACTGGTCAGGGACTTTGCAGGGTGCCCTCTGTTGACGTGTGCCTATTGTTCTTCTCCTGATGAGACTGCAGTTCCGTGTTTGGGGGCTGAGGTCTTTATTTTTAATAGAAACCAGAGTTGTGGGGGCAGTTGTCAGTCACTGGGTGTGATGGTAAATAGAGCCACAGCTGCTTCCAGTCCTTGGTTCCTGGAGCCACGCATCCTTCCTACGGGGAGGACAGAGCAGGCCATCTGGAGGTCTCTGATTTAATACATACCGTGTCCTGAAGGCCGGCACGCCATTCCTTCCGAGGTCCCTGAGCTCGCCACTACAGCTGTAAGCTTCAGAGCTCAAGCTTAACCCTAAACCACCGTTTTTCCCCCTCTATTTTGACCCTGGAACCACAAACTTCAGCTTAAGTATTTAACTTTTGGATGCGACAAGCTGGAGACATAACACAAGACGGTTTGAATTTCCAAAAGGTGCTCATCATGGCCGGGTGAGGTGGGGGGACATTCTCATAGCTCTAAGTCACCAAAGCCCACCAGGCGGTGGCTGCTCCCACACCCCTCAGCTCCCTGCTGGTCCTTCATCAGTCCCTCTCCATCTTCCTCCCAAAAAGTCATCTGCAGTCATCACTTTCCCATGTTGCTGGGGTCTGCTCACTGCTCTCAGCTCCAATACCCCAAGGCAGTCCACTCCACCAAGCCCTCCAGAATAGTCACAGGCCGACATTGGTCGGACTAAATGCACTCAGAGACAGATTCCCTGTCCCTGTGAAATGTCCTGTTTATACCCACTGGTTTCACAGACACCAACAGTAAGTCGTTTGCACACGGGATCATCCAGCCAGAATGAGGTTCCACTGACTCGACACTTCATTCACTTTTCCTGGTGCACCTTCATTTGAGAGAATGAATTATCCTCAAGGGTTTTAGTATTAATAACTCCCTGATCAATTTATGTGCCTGGGGAATGACACCTACTGTACAACATAAATTGTGGTTTTGCCAACCTGCGATGAATACAGACATTTTTGCATGCTCGACTTTTTACTGGAAGCTTCTTTGCATTGCAAAATGCAACTGTAGTAATATTATTAATATCAATATTTCATTTGGAGGAGCCAAAATTAGGAACATAGAAGACGCATTCCACCCACCACACACTTTCAAAATATGTGAACTAGTTCAGAGAGACATTTGGGTAATTTTTTATGACTTTGCTGTAACCTCCACTGGTCTTGATTGCATTCTATTTTTGATAGCCTTTGAAGAATAAGGTACACGAAAAGGTATTTCTGGCACTGTGGAGGTTGTCTGTTTGGTTGTCTGTTGTAGTAGGTGCTGAAAGACAGTTGGAATGAAAGCTTAAGTACTTACATAATAGAGAAATGCACTCACATCTGTGGGTAAAATAAGCAGATAAAACAGTGCTCAAATTAGATGTGATTTTCCCCCCAGAATTGGCAGCGTGTAAATGAGGTTGGCAAGTGGTGGCAGGCATCAGATGACGCCGAATAAGAATGGCAAAACTGCAATGCCAGCTTGGTTCCAGGCGCTACTGTCAGGTGATCTGCCCATCCATAAAGAAGCAAATGGAAAAGATTGCAAGAGTTGGGATGCTGAGATGGCAGAACTGCGATTTGAGGAATGCCAGCAAATCAGTGTTCAATCAACATAGATGTCTGTCTGGAGTCCAGCAGAACTGCAAGTCCAACATTTAATTCACTTACATCAACTCCACCCACCATCCCCCTGGGCTCACATAGAAATAAGATTGCCCCACTCAAATGACTCTCATAAAAGAAGATGATCAGTCTTATGGGTTCATTTTCACCAGTTACTGGGGAAATCGATAAGATGATTCTGGTGCCATTTTGGAAAAACCCGAATGCAATATAGGCCACATTGGAATGGAAACAAAGATGCTTTTCTGAAGCTACTACTGGGGAAAAAATGTATATATAAAAGGTATAAGGAAAAAGCAAGGAATATTCTGCAATTATCAGCTAATGCATGCAGTCATCCTTGCCCAGGCTTGAAGTTATAGGTTTGCATATTCTTTTCTAAAACATTTTTTTTTTAATGCTGACATCTTGGCCCTGAAGACAAATGTTTGTTCTCTTGCTTAGAATAAGAAATGGGTTATGCTGGTTTGGAAACACAGAATGCAGTGGTGCTTTTCTGGCTTTTTGTTTTTTAAAGAGTATATAACCTACCAACAGGATGTAAAGAGGGAGGATCTGGTTTAAAGTAAGAACAAGCTTCCTGCAAGGCCATCTCGATGGCCTTCTCATGCACACACAGAAAAACAAGAGAATTGCAAAGAAGTACGTCTGTTTAGGTTTCACACTGTTCAGAAAACAAAGCATGGTTTCCTCTTCAGTTTTCTATTTTGTAAACATTTTGGTACAATAATATCACCTCGAATTTTAATTTGACTGACTCACAGTGGGAGGTCAAATCGAAAAGCGGAGAGAAAGATTTTAGGCAGGATGGTACTGATAAGAGTTCAGAGCTCAAGGTTGGGGGTAGAACCTGGGATCTGGGGATGGGGAGCTGCAAGTGGAACAGGAAGAGTTTTGCCGACCACGGACCTTGAGCACCGCGCCTCGTGGGCCTGAGATGAGCAGAGTCGGACACCTGTGCTCAAGCTGCTCTGTGACAAAGAGATGGGATGATTTGCCCACAGCGTTCCTGAAGGAAGACCCACCCTGACCGAGGAGGTGCTCCTGAAGGTGTTCAGCAGGTGGTCTGCCTACCTGCGGAGGAGCCACGCACCTGAGCACAGTTTTAGATTTGAAGCGAGACCAAAAGGGAACCAAGAGCTGAAGGCCCAGGAAACATCTCCCCTGCCAAAGTCATTTCTGTGGCAGCCCCTCGGCACTGCTGATACCTGTGTCCAGATGGACACTTTGACCTTGGCTGCGGCCGCTCAGGTCCTCTTCTGTCCATGCCCGGCCTGGCCACGGAGGGGCAGGAGGGGGTGGCCATCTGGTGTGGGAGGTATTGGCTTTAGGTCCTCTCAGGAGACAGGTGGTTCAGCGGCAGGAAGAACTTACCAGGCTGAAACTAATCCGAAGACAGGTTGGCTGCTAGTGGTTGTGAAGCTCACAGAAATGTTACAGACCAGCGCAGACAGAGGAGGGTGGAGAGGCCAGCAATGAGGAACTGGGTCACCCTCGTCACTGCTCCCGTGGTGTGGCCCTGAGTGAAGTCCCTGGACCACAGGCCTGACCAGCAACAGAAGAGCCGGCACCCCAAGGTGAGAAGGGAGGATCAGGGGCAATGGGGAGGGAAGGTCCCGTGAGTGGGGCCCTGCCTTTGGACTACTGTTCCAAACTTGTATGTCCCAAGCCTTTGGTGGCAACCGCAGCAGCTTCTTCTGTCCAACTGAAGGTGCTTGGTCTAACACAAAGTGACTCCTGGGATTTAGGATGCCATGAAGAGGGAGCAGAGGCATGAGGGTCTCCATTCCTGGTGCATCGGATCTGTCCCAACAGCTCAGTGTCACCCAGAGCTGGACACATCCCCAAAGGACTCCAGGAGGCTACCCCCTGGTGTGGAAAACACATAGGTAGAGTGGACCCAGCTGTTGAACACACTCGCTCCTGACCCTGGAGAAGCCATTGAGCTCTGTAGGTCATATCTGTTTACCTACCAAGTGAGGGAGAGAACCTGGTGGACAGACTGTCCCCAGATTCTTCTCAGGGGAGGGAGACCTTGGAGCCAGACGACTGGGAATTTGAGCCCTGGCCGTGCAACCTACAAGTTATATGACCTTGGGGAAATTGCCTTCCTCACCTGAGGCTTCATTCTCTAATTGGTAAGTGGTATAATAATGCTTCGTTTAATCTGAAGATTGGTGATATAAAGAGTGGGTGGTGCAGGTTAGGTGGTTCTCTCTGCCCGGTTGTCCTTTCTCCTAAGGCCCCTCATTTTAAAAATTCTGTGATTCTATGAATACTGGGAAAAGCCAGTTTAGTTGGTAACATCTCTGGAATCCTATCCCATTAGGGCCGACTTCATTTGCACAGAGAGGGCATTTTGTAAGGAGGAGGTGCAGATGCCATGTCATCTCCTGGCCTGTATGTGCCTGGGCAAGTCACTTGTCCTCCCAGCTTCAGATTCCGCATCCACAAAACAAATGAACCAGACCCTGGGCTAATGCCATCCCCAGAAACCCAGCATCCTTCTTGGCCCTGGGTTCTTCTTGAGGGGAGACCTGCTCTGAGAGATTCATGCTGATATAGAAGAGGTGTGAGTCTTCAGATTGGTGGCCGTTTACCATGGGGGCACTTTGGGACCACCCAGGTGGTATGTTTGTTACTGTCAGCATACAGTCACGAGGCTGGGTGGGACGGTTGAGAGAGTGAGTGCAGACCGAGTTGAAGACTGAGGCCTGAGCCCTGAGCCCTGGGGCACTCCAAAGTCAAGTTGGCTGAAGAAGAAAAACCAACAGAAATCCAAGAAAAAGCAATTAGTGTAGGAGGGAAACCCAGAGAGCATGGTGTCCTGAAAGCCACATAAATAAAATGCATCGAGGAGGAAGAAATGCTGCCAATAGGTCAGTTACTATGGGAACTGAGTACTGTTTCGGGCAGGTCTTTGGTCACCCTGCTGAGAGGTGTTTAACAGAATGGCAGGGGTGACAACGCAACTGGGGTGGGCTTAACAGGGTTGGGGGTTAGGACTGGGGACTGAGGCTTCTGGAGAAGTGATTCGTCAGCAGTGTGGTGTAAGGATTGGGACCAGGACACTACCAAGTTGGGGCTTGGAGGAACATGACTCCTGGAATCATTAGGGGTAAAGGACAAGCCATGAGATGTGCAGGGAAAGCTCTGTGGGCTTCAAGGATGCTGAGAAGTCGCAGAGCCTGGGTGGGGGGACAAGGGAGTGAGAGGGGCAGGAGGGGGCGATTGTGGTCGGAGGGCGGTGCCTGGACGAATTTCCACGTTGGAGCGGTTCTGTGTGACCACGAGGCCCGGGTGAGCTGCGGGAGGGGATGGCACACATGCCCGCAGTGAAGTCGTGCACACCTTGGGCAGGTCTGGAGCGGAGAGAAAGCGGGATCTGGGATCCAGGGGCAGCTCTTGACGGACATGGGAAAGTGGCTGGGAGATGGGACGAGGACAGGGAGGGATGGACAGAGACGGGAGCTGGCTGATAAGACCCTCAGGAGAAGGGCGTTCCATGGCGGTAAAGGCGTGACGGCTTTGAAGCGTTCCCACCACCCTCATCCCTGAGTGTTGACACGCGGGGAACAAATGTTCTCAAGAGATCAGGTCTTTGGGACAGAGTCAGGCTGCAGCTTTATTGCTCTTAAAATCATCAGGTGGAATATTTCTGCTGCATCATTCAAGCCTTCAATAAAATTAATCGATACCAAATCCTTTGCAATTCCAGCGCTGTTACTGCTTGGCATTCTGTGCTCATAATGTGCTTGCAAACTGATTGTTTAGTGTTTTGTTTTACTTAACTTTTCACTGGTAAGCCAGGGAGCAAATGTGTTCCCTCCACGAAGCCAGCTCCCTGCTCTCCATTCAAAATCTGCCACCTCCCGCCTCCCCCCTCCCCCCACTCCCATCAGTCCCTACCCCCCAACCCCCAGCAGTGCTCAGCCCCCCTCAGCCCTCAGGTCCTCAGGTCCCAGCTTGATGCCACTTCTGACTAGACCTTTCCTGACTGACCCCAGTGCAGGGTGAGTGCCCCTCCCCTGCTCCCGCACCTGTGCTTCTCTATGTCGGCACCCTCTTCTTGTCCTTCATGGAACTTATGCCAATGTGTAATTAATTTACATGTTTCTTTTTTAAACAATCTGTTTCTCTCATTAGAATATAATTTCACCAAGAGCAAAGCAATCCTCCCACCTCAGCCTCCCGGAGTGCTAGGATTACAGACGTGAGCCACCGCACTCAGCCAGAGTGATAAAATTAAAAAGACTGGTACTACCAAGTGCTGGTGAAGATGGGGAGCAGCTGGCTCTCCCACGCACTGCTGGTGGGCATTGATGCCACCTATTGTGGCTGAATGCGTGCACATTCCAAGGCTCCGCAATCTCCTCCTACTTAATGGGAATGGACACCAATGCTCCTTAAAACATGTAGAAGAATGTTTATAGCAATGCTGTGCTATTTTTAATAGCCAAAACCTGGAAACAGCTTTGGAAATAGAATTAGTAAATAAATTATGATACATTTCTATGATGGAATAATATTTAGAAATGCAGGCCGGGCGCGGTGGCTCACGCCTGTAATCCTAGCACTCTGGGAGGCCGAGGCGGGTGGATTGCTCAAGGTCAGGAGTTCGAGACGAGCCTGAGCAAGAGTGAAACTACGTCTCTACCAAAAATAGAAAGAAATTATCTGGACAACTAAAAATATATATATAGAAAAAATTAGCCGGGCATGGTGGCGCATACCTTTAGTCCCCGATTCTTGGGTGGGTTTGGCTGTAGAGTTGCTTGAGCCCAGTATTTTATGGTTGGGGTGCGCTTGGCTGACGCATTGGCACTCTAGCCCGGGCAACAGTGTGTTAATTTTGATTTAATATAATTGCTAACCCTTTTCAACATTTCCTGAGAAAATTCCTTACCTTAGAATTACATTTA
>CAUYSK010079310.1:0-10570 GCA_963575035.1 Avahi laniger | reverse complement strand
TGTGCGTATCTTTTGTATTGCTCCTTAAAGCTTAAAATGGAGCTTATTTCCAGGTGAAATATATACTTAATATTCTTGGAATATATTAAAAAAATCAACCCTTGAATCAATCAGCTTTAACACAGAATATTCTTTTTTTTTTAATTTCATTTTTTTAAAAATTTCAGAATATTATGGCAGTACAAACGTTTTGGTTACATAAATTGCATTTGTTCCATTTGAGTCAAAGTTGAAATAATGAAATCTTGCTTGAGTCCTTTCTGAAAAGTCCCTGTTGGAAGCAAATTTACCCCTGACTTCTGCCATCCTCAGACAGGTGGATGCCCAGCCAGTAACTATGTGAGGAAATGGCGCCTTTTGCCATAAACAGACCATAAATACTGCTACCATGGTAATCTTGCACCTTTCCCATTATATGTCTGCTGTAATCTTTATTTGGGGAACCAATTCTTTTAATCACTATACTCCATTACAAGATGTGAAAAGTAAGAGTACTTTTCTATTAGTGATACTTTTGTCCGAGTTTTCCTCTCACACTGTGCATTTTAATATCAAAGGTCTTCCTTCCACTTCTGACAAGGGTGTGTTCTTCCCCCTTTCAAACACTAGTTCCTGCACTATGTTCTTTCCAGAATATTGTTCCTTCATTTATCTACTCTGACCATCTGCTTGCTTCTTTTATAAATTTTTGTTGTTAACTTTCCTATCTGCCTAAAATCATCGTCTTTCTTTTGATTTTATGACTTTCTAATGTTACTTTCCTTTAGTTCACCTTTTCACTACTGAAAGTCTTGAAATAATCATGTTTGCACCCTCTGTTTCAATCCAGAGGAATTCAGAAATTCCATAACCATTTGCAGCCTCACTTCTGCTTCCAGTAATTTGTCGAAACCACTCTCACAAGGTTGACTAAGAATTGTTCAGTCACTGAGCAATTCTTTCTCTCAGTCCTTTTCCCTGCTGTTGGCCAAATCCTGAGACTCTTTTCTCTTTTGGCTTTTTTACATTTCCCTGGTTTTCCCATCTCTCTGCCAGCTCCTTTTCTATCTCATGTTTCCTCCTCTATAACTTTAGTTGTTTCTCAAGGATCTGATCTTGGCATATTTTTCCTCTTTTTCCACATTTTTATCCAATTTTACACTTATCCAGTCCGTGGGGATCCACTGTTAGCTGTCTGTGGTTGCCTCCCAAATCTATATGTATGGCCCAACCTTCTCTACTAAGGGAATCTCCCTCTTGTATTTATCCAGTATCTAACAGGCCCACGATTCCGATGGACAGCAAAGGATCAGCAGTGGGACGATTTCTGATACCTCTGTGTCATTATGTACAAAATGGAACTTGTCACCTATGTGCTCAAATCTGCCCTACCTCACATGACTCCCTTTTGAGTTAATGATAGAACCATCCATAAAAGTCACCCAGGATTGAGACCTCAGAGTCATATTTGATCTTTCTCTCTGCTTTATTCTTTGTTCTGCTGACCAGCTGGTAAGTTCTGTGTAGTTTACCTCCCTACCTGTTCTCACACCCACCCCAATCTAACAGATGCAATCCACTTTTGAGCCTCTTCTCTCCCTACAGTTTTTTTGCCTTCAGACTCTTTACCATGTTGCTGCTAGGTTAAAATTCCTGAAGCTCTCCCTTCTGCTGGGTCTGCCCCTGGGCTGTGGCTCTGCCTGACACCTTGCCCTTGCTGGCTGCAGGGGTTGCAGAGGGGGTGGGAAGACTTCATTTATCAAAAATCATACAGGCCGGGCGCGGTGGCTCACGCCTGTAATCCTAGCTCTCTGGGAGGCCTAGGCGGGCGGATTGTTTGAGCTCAGAAGTTCGAAAACAGCCTGAGCAAGAGCGAGACCCCGTCTCTACTAAAATTAGAAAGAAATTAATTGGACAACTAAAAATATATAGAAAAAATTAACTGGATATGGTGGCGCATGCCTGTGGTCCCAGCTATTCGGGAGGCTGGAGCAAAGGGATCGCTTGAGCCCAGGAGTTTGGGGTTGCTGTGAGCCAGGATGACACCACGGCACTCACTCTAGACTGGGCAATACAGTGAGACTTTGTCTCAAAAAAAAAAAAAAATCATACAAACACCGATCATTTGTATACCATAAACAATGAGTTTATCTCAAGCAGAGAGCTTGAGACTCAACATTTTAACTCTGCAGTGGCAGGTCGACCATTTGAGCTCTGAATTTTATTTATTTGTTTATTTATTTATTTCCTTTACATTTTACATTGCATACCATTCTATGAGCTCTGAATTTTAAAAGAACCAAAAGCTCAGAATAAACCACAGATCATCAACCACCATTTTTCCTCACACTCCAGATAAGTGGTATCATAATAATCTTTAGACATAGGTACAAAAACTCACCAGACAAAAACTCATAAACAGTCAAATACAAATAATATAGGAATTCCAAACACAATCTAACATGTTACAGCCTATCAATCAAATGGGAAATTTCATTTAACAGCCACTTCCCCTCACACTCTAGCATGTAGATTGGATTACAATAACACCATTTTCTTTACACATAGTTTTGTAGCTGTAAGTTAACCATTCAGCCAAAGTTTTTCACAAGGGACTTTGGGATGGAGCATCCTTACATTGCAACAAAACTCACAAATAACAGACAGACAATATAGGGGATACAAAAATGCCAGGGCTTATAAAACAAATGGGAATCCAGAAGGGACAAATGTCACCCCAAATGGCACTTTAGGCTCAAATGCCCTATCACAGGTCTGGAAGGTTCACAAATGGGAATCCAAAGGGGATAAACACCACCCTAAATGGCGATGAGAATCCAAAGGAGATTAACGCCAAATAGCTGGAAGGTTTAAATCCCTCCCCAAATGATTGGTGTAATACTCTGATTCCCTGGGCCTTCAACAAATGCCCTCACAGGTGTGAAAGGTTCAAAACCCTCTCCATATGGTGGCCTAGGCCCCCTCATTCCCTGGGAACCACAGATGAGCTCCAAATTCAAACCAGTTTCCCTAGTTCCACTCAACCTCATGACTTCCACCCCAAAAGGTGCCTCAAAACAAATGCCCCAATAGGGCCCCAAATGAATGCCCTGCCACAGGCTGGAGGGTTCAAAACCCTCCCCAAATGGGAGGAATCAGGGTCTCAGGGCGCATGCCAGGGAACTTACCAAACAAATGGCTGAGGCTGTCTGGATGTTTCTAGATCTATTTCTTTCTCTTCAACTCAGTTCAGGTGGTGGGGAGCTGCGTCTACTTTGGGGAGACAGAGATGGGAGTTCCCTTGAGCTAAAACAGGCTCCAGAAGCTGCTGGGGCCATCCCTTGCTCTCTCACCTTGAAAAGAAGTTGTGTCTACCTGTGAAGCCCCACAGCTCTGATCCGGGGCTGGTCCTTGCCTCTTCCAGCAGTTGTGGGGTGCCATTCCACTAGGGCACTGAAGGGTAAGTTTGGCACTTATCACCAAGGCTTCATCAGAAGAATGAGGACAAGTGGTTTGAGGGGAAGGAAAGAGGAGTTTATTTGCTGGCAGATGAGGAGGTTGGTAAACTCTTGTCTCAAAGTATCAATGTCCTCAATAAAGTATTTTTAAATGATGGTATGTATGCACTTTTTTTTAGACAATGTTGCACACTAAGTAGACTACAGTGTAGTGTAAATATAACTTTTATATGCACTGGGAAACTAAAAATGTATGTGACTCGTTTTATTGCATTATTCGCTTTATTGCAGTGATCTGGAACCAAATCTTTAGTGTTTCCAAACTATGCCTGTGTGTATGTTGCAAATGTCTTTTCTCACTCTGAGTGTTGATTTTTGCTCTTTCTATATTGCTTTTTGTAAGTAAGGGTTATTAATTGTAATTTAATCGATTAGTCTTTTTCTTCATTATGAGTGCTTTTTGTGTTTGTTTAGGAAATCTTTCCCTAGTCCAAGGTCGAGAAGAAACCAAGCTGTATGTATTCTATTCTAAAATCCACTGGGTTTTATTTTTGTGTATGCTGTGAAAGAGGCATCTGATTTCTTTTTTTGTTGTTGTCTCAGTACTATTATTGGAAAGTCCATTTCATCCCCGCCGCTCTGCAGTGTCATGTCTGTCACACAAGTCTGTTTCTGAGCCGTTCGTGAGCTCTCTCTTCTGTTCATCTATGCCTCTGTCCCTGTGCCAACACCACCCTGTCTGGATTACCATAGCTTTATAATATGTTGTGATGTGTGGCAAAACGAATTTTATGCTTTGTTTTTTCACTTCAACCGTTCTGTTATGGGCTGAATTGTGTCCTCTCCAAAAAGATGTCGAAGTCTCCAGTACCTTAGAACGTGACCTTATCTGGTAATAAGGTCATTGCAGATGTAATTAGTGAAGAAGAGGACATCCTGGAGTAGGTGGGCCCATAATCCGATATGAACGGTTTCCTCGTAAGATGAGGGCCATGAGAAGGCAAAGATGCACAGGAAGCATACTATGTGGAGATAAAGGCAGATCAGAGTTATGCAGCTGTGAGCCCAGGAAAGTCAGAGACTTCCGGGAAACCACCGAAAACTAGAAAAAACAAGGGAGGATTTTCAGGGGCAGCATTAACCTGGTAGTACCTTGATTTTGGACTCCTAATCATCAGAACTGTGAGACAAGAAATTGTTTTAAGCTGGTACTACCTGGTTTGTGGTAGTTTGTTGTAGCATCTCTAGGAAACTAATTCAAGTGCCTAGACTGTTTTGGCTTTTTGCTTTTCTATATAAATTTTAAAAGCAGTTTGTCAAGTTCCATAAAAACTATGGTTTTTGATAAGGTTGCATTGAATCTATAAATAAGTTGGAGAAGAAATATCATATTTTTAATATCGAGTGTTCCAATCTTTGGATATGGAATTCCTCTCCATTACTTAGGTTTCCTTTAATGTTTCTCAACAAAATTTTATAATTTTCCCTATAAAGTTCTTAAACATTTTCATTAGATTTATTCTTAAGTAATTGGTACTTTTTAATGCTATTGTAAATGTAGCCTTTTTTTTTTTTTCTTGAGATAGGGTCTCACTCTGTTGTCCAGGCTGGAGTACAGTGGTATCATCGTAGCTCACCTGCAACCTCTAACTTCTGGGCTCAAGCCATTTTCCTGCCTGAACCTCCTGAGTAGCTGGAACTACAAGCGTGCATCACCATGCCTGTCTAGCAGTTTTTTTGTAGAGATGGGGTCTCACTATGTTGCTCAGGCTGGTCTTGAAGTGCTGGCCTTAAGCAATCCTCCTGCCTTGGACTCCCAAAGTGCTAGGATTATAGGCATGAGCCACCACACCTGGCTTTTCTTCTATTTTAATATCTTATTTTAATTTCTTTTTCTTTCCTTGTGGCTGGACACTTCAGTGCAATGCTGACTAGAAATGGTGATAGAGAGCTTCCTTGTCTGTTTCCTGATCTCAAATGGGAAACTTGCAGCATTTAAATTGAGTATAATGTTTGCTGTATGTTTTTGTAAATATTCTTTATCAGATTAAAATTTTCTTCTGTTCCTAGTTTGCTAAGAGTTTTATTTGATTAAATCATAAACAGATGTTACATTTTATTAAGTGGTTTTATCTCCACCTATTGAATTTCTCCTTTAATTTGTTAACATGGTGAAATACATTAATATTTGAATATTAAACCCACCATAAATTCTGGGATAAATCCAACTTGATCATGATCTATTATTATTTTTATATGTTGCTAGATTGGGTTGATTATTTGAGTCTAGCTAACCACTAGCTCAGGATTTTTGCGTCTATGCTCATGTATTTATTAGTCAGGGTTCTCCAGAGAAACAGAACAAATATATACATGAAACAAAATGTATTGAGAGGAATTGGTTCATGTATTTATGAGAGCTGAGAAGTATCACGATCTGCTGTCTGCAAGCTGGAGGCAGAGGAAAGCCAGTTGTGTAATTCAGTCCAAGTCTGAAGGCCTGAGGAGGTGAGAATGAGATGTCCCAACTCAATCAGTAAGGCAGGAAAAAAAGGGTGAATTCCTCCTTCCTCCATCTTTTGTTCCACCCAAGCCCTCAATGGATTGGATGATACCCAGCCATATTGGGGAGAGCAATCTACTTTATTGACTCCATTGTTCAAGTGCTAATCTCACTGGAAAACACTCCTATAGACACAGCTGGGAACAGTGTTTAATTTGGGCATTCCATGGCCCACTCAAATTAACACAGAAAATTAGCATCACAGCTCATGAGTGAGTGTGGCCTGTAATTTTCTTTTCTTATAATGTCATTGTTAGGTTTTGGTATCAGAATTATGATACCTACATTAAATGGGTTTGGAGAGTATTTCCTATTTTTCTATTCTCTGGAAGAGTTAGTGTATAATGGAAATTATTTATTCCTTGTATGTTTGGTAAAATACACCAGTAATGGGGCCCCGTCTTTCTCCTCTCTCAATCTCTCTCTCTCATGGGCCCACCAAAAACAAAAAGCAACCCCCGGCCCGCCGCCAAAAAATATGTACCAGTAAATCATCTGGGCCTAGAGTTTTCTTTGTGGGCATACTCTGACTCTTGATTTAATTTCTTTAATGGTTATAGGAATTTCTTTAGATTTTTCTATTTCTTTTGATGCCAATTGTATATGGTATTTTTAAAGATTTTTTTCTATTTTATCTAAAATTTAAAATTTATTGACAAAAGTTGTCAATAATATGCTCTTATTATTTGTGTAGCATCACTAGTGGTGTTCCCCATTTCACTTTTGATATTTATTTGTTCCTTCTTTCTTTTTTCCTGATTAGTTTTGCCAAGGGTTTGTTAATTTTGTTAGCCTTTTCAAAGAAGGAATTTTGACTTTTTTGGTTCTTCTCCATTGTTTGTTTTTTATTTCATGTCTATCTATCTTTATTATTTCTTTCTTTCTATTTTTCTTCTTCTTTTTTTTTAAAGGCAGGTATATTCCTGAATCTTTCTACTTTCTTTAGTTTTATTTTGCTTCTCATTTTCTAATCTCTTGAGATAAATGCTTAGCTTATTAATTTTCAGTCCTTATTATTTTCTAATTTATAAAGTTTAGGTTATATGCCTCCCTCCAAGAACTGTTTTCGTTGGTTCTTAAAGTTCTGATATTTAGGTTTTTACGTGATTATTTATTTAAATTGTATTCTAATTTCTTTCATTATTTACTTTTTTTGGCCTATTTTGTACTTTCTCAGGAAAACAGTAATTTTTGTAGCTATCTTTACAAAATGTATAGTGGTCAGAGAACATTCTCTATATAATTTCAGTCCTTTGAAATTTGTTGAGACTTGCTTTATGGTCCAGGATATGGTCAATTTTCGTAAACATTTCCTGTGTGCTTTTAAGAATGTACATTCCACGGTTGTTAGTGTCCGTGTTCTATGTATGTCTATTTGGTCACTTTGGTAATTGTGTTGTTCAAATCTTTTGTCCTTTTGTCCTCTGCTTGTTTTTATCATTTGCCAAGAGAGGCATGTCAAATCACTCAGCGTAATTGTCGATTCCTTTATTTCTTTTTGTAGTTCAGTTTTCGCTTCACATATTTTGAGGCCATGTTATCAGGTGCCTACAAATTTAAAATTATGTTTTCCTGGTGAGTTGAAAATTTATCATTATGAAGCCTCTTTATTTCTAATGCTTTTTTCCCTTATAGTTGATTTGGTACAATATCAATATATGTACACCAGCTTTATTTTATTATTTGCATCTTATTTTATTTACATCCGTTTACTTTCAACTTCTCAATGTCCTTTTAAAATCCTGGTTAAAAGTCTTTGTTTCTAAAACTGGACCATTTAGTCTTTTTACATTAAAGGTAAATATGGATATACTTTAATTCTGTCATTTTATTTATTTCTGTTTGATATACCTACTTTATATTCTTTACTTGTTTGCTTTTTGCCAGGTTGGCTGATTTTTTAAAATCATCAATTTGGTACCTATACATTGTAGTTTTATTCTTTTAGTAATTATCCCATATATTACAACATGCATAATTTAATTATCAAAATCTGAAGTTAATAAAAACCTTACCCTTTTTTCAGATAATACAAGCAATCTAGTATTTCATTTCCCCTATGCCTGACTTAGTTTTTTCTTCCATTTTAACTTTTTGGGTTATTTCAACATCTTTACTCCACAGAATCACTGAAATGGAGAGGCATTTTAGAAAGACATGATAAATTTAATAGTGTTATACGATTCTTACAATAGTTTTAACTGGAAATTCCAAATTACGTGTCTTCCATTGAGTTTCAGAGCTGTTAAGGAACATTTCAATCAGTATACAAACTCTTGTATTTAGAGTTCTAAAGATTTTTAAAATAAACATGTACATTCTAAGGGTAGATTTTTTAAGCTTTAGCATCTTACTGCAGTGTAACAATTCCAGGCCTAATTTGTCCACTTATCCTGCATAGCACTTGGTATGCACTTTCAATGTGAAGACTACTTTATTTCTACTATTTTGGGAAAGTTTATGCTATTTCCTCAATGTGCTTTTTGTGGCACTCCCATTAGGTATATGTTGGAGATTCCTAATGGATCCTCCATATTTTTTATTATGTGTTTGTACCTCTTTATTCCATTGTTATGAGTTCTGATAATTCCTCAGTACTCTTGCAATTTATTAATTCTGTAGTCTACTATCTCAATTATTAAGGTTTTAAAAAAATTAAACTGTAGGTTGGGCCTAGTGGCTCACCCCAGCACTTTGGGGGAAGCCAAGGCAGGAGGATCACTTAAGGCCAGGAGCTTGAGACCAGCCTGGGCAACATAGTGAGACCCTGTCTCTAAAAAAAATGGAAAAATCAGCCAGGTGTGGTAGTGCATACCTATAGTCTCGGCTACTCAGAAGTCTGAGCCAGGAGGATTGCTTGAGCCCAGGAGTTGGAGGCTTCAGTGAGCTATGAGCATGTCCCTGCCTGCCTCAAAAAAAAAAAAAAAAAAAAGTTTAAACTAAATTTTCATTTCTAGGATTTTGAACTTTTAAAAAAAGACTTAATATTATTAAAGAAGGTTTAGGCTCACAGCAAAATTGAGAGGAAGGTCCAGAGATATAGCTCTTTCCAGCTTTCTTTCCATCCTAGTCCCTTACTTCAAGCAGTGTGGCGACTGGCTCTGGTCTTCTGCCTCGCAGAGGACTCTTCTAGTCTTGATTTCCCTTGAGGATGTAAGTTCCTGCTGCCTGTGCCTGCTGCATCTACCTGGTTTATTGCTTTGTGTTTCTGTTAGAATTTTCTTCTGTTGGAATCTAAGTTCCTTAAGAGCAGGGACTTTGTTCTGTTCAGCTCAGTATCCTTTGTGTACAATAATGTCACATAGTTGCTAAATATTATTAAAAGCTTGTTGAATGAATAAATGTTTGGTTTCTGACCCACAGAAATGTTTGTCTTTTTGTAAGCTTGGCTACATTTTTTCTTCAAATTTTTACTTTTTATATTTTATATTTCATTGCTATCAGCTTATTTGGAGTGAGGAGTGGCTCAGAGCATGAATTTACAACATCACCTTGATCTGAAGTTGTGGCCAAATCCATATATTAATACAGCTAGCCATTTGCCTAATAGGAACGCATAGTGTTTGCTGCAGTTATCAGTCCTCGTTGTATCTTACATGACCTTAAAATGCTTTAAAGTTTTAAGAATCCGAGCTCCACAAGCTTAAAGTAATTTCCTAAGCACATATTGATTTAATTTCCTTTCAAGCTGTAATGGTGAATAGCATCAAAAATTTCACATTATATTTAGCTTGATGTAAACCTGCCAAAAGTAGTCACTGAAGATAGCTTGTCTAATTAGCCTTTTGTAATTCTGAAAGTGGCAGAAAGTACTGCAGAATATAACATGTCCAAAGAATTAATTAGCAACATGCCACAAAGGAAGACTTGGCATATGTATTAGTTTTCTCTTGCTGATGTAACAAATTGCCACAAATTTACCAGCTTAATATCCATTTGTTATCTCACAGATCTGTAAAACACAAGTCTGGCGTGGCATGGCTGGATTCCCTACTCAGGGTCTCACAAAGCCAAAATCCAGGTGTTGGTAGGGCTACATTCCTTTCTGGAGGCTATTGGGAATTTGTATCCTAGCTGTGTTAATCATACCTTTTTCTTTTCTTTTCTTTTTTTTGAGATGGAGTCTGGCTCTGTCGCCCTGGCTAGAGTGCCATGACGTCATCCTAGCTCACAGCAACCTCAAACTCCTGGGCTCAAGCAATCCTACTGTCTCAGCCTCCCGAGTAGCTGGGACTATAGGCATGCGCCACCACACCCGGCTAGTTTTTTCTATATATATATTTTTAGTTGTCCAGATAATTTCTTTCTATTTTTAGTAGAGACGAGGTCTTGCTCTTGCTCAGGCTGGTCTCGAACTCCTGACCTTGAGCGATCCGCCCGCCTCAGCCTCCCAGGGTGCTAGGATTACAGGCGTGAGCCACTGCGCCTAGCCCCTTTTTATTTTCTATATTTCTGATGCTTTGACATCTGGGACCTTGCTGGCTCTGGAGAGCCTGTACCTCCTTAGGCTAGCCAATTCCTCTACATAGCAGATGACTTGCCTTTGAGCATACCCTTCATATGAAAATGA
>CAUYSK010079308.1:0-24618 GCA_963575035.1 Avahi laniger | reverse complement strand
CACCCCATCCCCATGACACCCCATATCCCACCCCTATGACACCCCACACCCCACACCCACGACACCCCACCCCCACGACACTCCACACCCCACCCCCATGACATCCTACACCCCATCGCCACGACACCCCACCCCCACCCCATGACACCCCACACCCCATCCCCAGTCCATAGAAAAATTGTCTACCGTGAAACCAGTCCCTGGTGCCAAAAAGTTTGGGGACCGCTGCAAAGCATTTAGGAGCTAGAAAGGGGTTGCAGAGTCTGCCCGTGGGAAGAGAATACATGACACGAAGCTGTACAGGTTAAGGGGGGCTGGTTTCCTTGCAGGCACCACCAGCACCGCAGTCAATTTTGCTGTCGAGGAGGCTTTGGAAATGCCTCTCACTCATCTCTTTGCGGGTAAATGAAGGAACGTGGACCAGATCTCAGGGTGGCTCAGCCTGTGCATGTCTGTTTGCGCTCCTTAAGGAACCGATGGATCTGTTGGCTGGGGCTCTGCCTTCTTTATGCCCCAGAGCATCAGGCAGTGTGGCCCTTCCCCTGGCCAGTGTCTGCTCTGGGGGCACCTATGTGGGTGGCTGGGCGCAGAGGAAGGGAATGTGTGTCTAACGTGTGAAAGGACAATTTTGCTTGGATGTTCCCCAGTCCGAGGATTGGTCTTGCACGAGCCCTGACCTGCCTGCATGGCACGGGTGCTTCTACTGGAGGCCGAGGAGTAGAGGGCTTCAAGGTGCAGGCTCTGGAGTCACCCTGCTCCCCGCTCCAGGCTCAGCCGCACCATTTACTAGCTGGGTGACCTCGGGACAAGTTAATTTAACAGTGCCTTATTTTCTTCATCTGAAAATGGGGATAATAGTGGTGCCTAATTCATAAGATTAGAGCATTGGCTTTTGTTTTTTGACCTGTGACCCTCAGTAAGAAATACATTTTACATCAAGACATGGTGCACACATTCTTACATATATAAACATACATGTGCATGTAGAACTGAAAAAGAAGTTTTCCAAACAATCCCTAACCTTAGTGCTGGTTGATGAACTATGATCTATTTTGTTCTGTTCTGTTCTATTCTATTCTTTTCTTTTTTTCTTTAATTAAGCAAACTGCTGGCTGAGGGCCATTATTGATTTTGCTACACACATGGGTCATCTCCCAAATGGGTGAAGGCCTAGCTGGAGTAACACGCTCAGTTCCAGATGCTACTATTTTCTCACACATCACATTTAAAGAGAATCATTTTCTTTTCTTTTCTTTTCTTTTAGAGACAGGGTCTCGCTCTGTCATCCAGGCCGAAGAGCAGTACTGCGATCATAGCTCACTGCAGCCTCAAATTCCTGGGGTCAATCAATCCTCCTGCCTCAGCCTCCCAAGTAGCTGGAACTGTAGGCACACACCGCCACACCCAGCTAATTTTTTCTTTATTTTATTTTTGGTAGAGACAGGATCTTGCTTTCTTGCCCAGGCTGGATAAAGAACCAATTTCAAGCTAGAAGGTGTCCGGAAGAGAAGGGCCAGCGTATTTCATTTAATTGTTTTTTTCTCTTCCTTTCCTTCCCCCAACCCATCCACTCATTCAATGATTATTTCTTTACTCACATATTCATTATTTATCCATTTATCATAGATTTAAGTTCCTCTTTCACTTGGAAAAGAGATTCCAGGGAAGGATATGCTCTGTAAATCACGGGAAAGAAGACACAGATCTGTCCCTGCAGTCCTCTGAGCAGAGACACCGGATTTGTGGGTGAAAGTGCCAGAGAGGGGCAGTGGGGTCACCACAGAGCAGGTGCTTTCCGTGGGGTCATCGTAGGTGCACACAGAAGGTGTTTTCCAGCAGAGCATCCTGGGGCTTTCCTGCGCTGGCCCCTGGACAAGGGTCTGGCTGCCCTAGGACACTTTTCTCTCGGGGAGCGTGTGATCAGGGGTAGGAGAGGGAGGCGGTGGAGAGGTTTTCAGTGTTGGTTGGAGCAACAGCTAAGGCTGGTCCTTCACCCCAAGCTCCACCTTGCTGTGGGGGTGGAGAGGAGACCAGGCAGTTGGGGTTCCGAGCCCCTACCTTACAACCAAAGCAACTCCATTTCTGTTTCACACAATGGGATTCTCCATATAGTTTATTTTGGAGGGGGGAAAAAACCCCAAAAAACATTCCACTGCCGCTAGAAAAATTTTTTAATCCTTAAACTAGGAGCTCATTAAATCCCTGTGAGTCTCAGAAGCAATCATTTCCAGGATTCTGGGACTCATTTTTTTTCCTGTAAAAACAAGTGCATTAAAATGACTGCATAGCCTTTGTTCTGCACTCTCAAATCCAGATATAATTGAGAACAAGAGTCAAAGAATTACACGTGTGGCCGGAAAGCATTCGAGATGTTATTTTGTGTTGGTGGTTTCTGTCCTCCATTCCAAGCCAGGCCAGTACCTTTGTGCTCCCTGGCCTCCGCCTCCGCCTCCGGGGGATTGCTGAAGCCGGCTGAAGTCAGAAGGTCTCTGAAGACAACTGGTCTTTCAGGCTTTTGATGGTGGAAAGCCTGAGTCTATTGAGGGGATTGTGCTGGGACAAAGGAAAGGAGGAATGAGATGGGTGGGTGGGTGCGTCCTGGGAAGGATCCCAGAGGGTAGGGGCTCTAGTGGTTCTTCTTAGGGGATCCAGACCCCAGACAGCCAGGTGCTTTTGAGCTGGAAGCCAGAACTGTCAGCCTCCTGGTGTATTTGGGCTTTAGAGAGGACCATTCTGGATTGACATCTACAGTGTTTCTCGAACGTTAATGTGCACACGAGTGGCCTGGAAATCTTGATAAAATGCTGAGTCTGATTCAACAGGCCTGGGGTGGTGTCCCGACATTCTGCGTTTCTCACAAGCTCCCAGGGTGTCTGATATTTCTGGTCCTTAGATCACACTCTGAGTTGTGAGGAACTGAAAGGGTTGATTGCACATTTTTTTGGTACAACACAAACCTTCCAGACTCTTGCATTCATAGAGCAGGGAGGGCCCTTCCAATAATAACAGAACTGGAACTTCCCATCAGCACAGCATAAAGGAACGCACCATCAGTTTTAATTTTATTTGAAAGAACGTGCACACTTGAGTTTGTGATTATTACCACATAGCTGCTGCCCAGGTTAAGTGACATCTTTATGGGAATTCGAGGGTTATTAACCCCCTCTTGCTCCAGGGTTGGATTTACTAGGTGGAATCCATCTGCTCTGGCTGCCCAGGGTGAGAAATGCTCTGGGCTTTGTGTCCACTGTTTGGGATTTTCTGAGAAGCAAAGCAGGAGGAGTGAGGGGCGATGGGGGAGTTAGAGGCCTCATCTCCAGTTCCTGCTTCCCACCCCACCGGGGTGGGGGTGTGGAGGGGCAGTGGCTTAAATCCCCTGACTAGCTGCTTATCTCAATTTCTTTGCCAGGAATTTTATCTGTTCCTTATCTTATCTTTGCCTGGGTACACAAAATCCACCTTTCTGTACCCCCATCTTGACCCCCACCCCAGCTTAGGATAAGAGATAAACCAAGGAGTTATGAGAACATAGGGAGCTCGCCTCTCTGATGGTCCTTCTCTTTTGCTGAGTGGCATAGTGTCAGCTCTGCTTGTTTACCTCTTTGTCTCTACTGGTCTCTACTGCAAGAAGAGATGAAAGGTAACCATTCCCAGCCTATCCCCCCTGGTAGACACAGCCAACCTCAGAAAACGATTCTTAAAAGGGACTTCACCTTCCTCCCCAGAATACCTAAAAGCACATTTGTAAATGGAACAATCTGTAAATCCTCCTGGCTTAGAAAGTAACAGTATCTTATATTTGCAAAGCATTTTACACTTTTCAAAGGGATCTAGCATTAATTAAGCATCTACTGGTGCCAGGGGTAGCATCTCATTTAATCCTCCTAATGCCCCCTAGGACGAGGTACAGCTACCCTGTCTCTATTTATTCATCCACAAATATATAAGCAAATGAGCCTTCCTGGTTAAGCAAAAACTACAGAATCAAAGGTGGGCATGTTGATTGCAAGAAAGAAAAAGTGAAGTCTGAAGGGTTAGAGAGCTGAAACTCTGGCTTCCTGGGACCCCTGGCATGGCCCCAGGCTGTGTGGGGAGCTGAGGTGGTGGGGAGACAACTTCTGACTTCTCAGCTGGGTGGAGTCGCGGGAGGGATTTCTTTTCTTGGGTCTTCAGTGAATCAGTGGGTACGAGGGGTTGGGTGAGTCCTGGGATTTCGTCAGTGGCAGGAGACTGAATGTGCCGGGTCTTGTATCTGAAGAGGTGAGAGATTTAGACTGTGCAGAGGCCTGGAGACCGGGTGCAGTAACACTGGCATCAGGAGTCACGGAGCCTGGCTCAGCTCTTCCAACTGTGGGCTTCTGACCAGAGCCTTCCAGGCTCTAAGCCTCAGTTTCCCCATCAGGACAGCGGTGCTCTCAAGGTTTGAGACTGCTCTGATCTTCTGAAGTTGAGAAGGGAAATGGCTTCCTTGCCTTAGAGACTGTGACCTGTTTTCTTTACGGGGTGTGGAGTGGGGAGGACACGCACCGGGAGCCACCGGTGCTGGGTGCTGGAGATACAGCCGTGAGCGGCACAGACGCAGGTCTTCGTCCTTGCTCTCCTGGAGCTGACGCAATGTCAGGAAGGGCAGACACTGAGCAAGTAATTGAACAGCTGATTCTCCACTGAGGTTAGAACAGAGCAAGATGATGAGAAGAAGTCCACATGAGAAGGGCAGAAGAGAGTTCCAGGCAGAGGAACAGCACGTACAAAGGCCACTGGTAGGAGCAAGACTGCTGTGTGTGAGGGACAGAGGAAGCCTGTGTGGCCCAGCAGGGAGAGGAGATGGATGAGCAGTGACACCTGGTTCACAGTCTGCCTTAGGCACAGAGTCCTGTTTGGAGGCAAGAGGACAGGTGACCCTCTGTTTCTTCCTCCTGTGTAGAGAGGACACACACATGCACACACACACACACACACACACACACACACACACACGCACACCCGCACTTGCGTTGGGAGCCTTGGATATAGCCAGGTAGGGGCTGCTGTTCGTCAGCTCGAGCTTGTGGCAGATCATCCAAGTCAGGAAAAACTCTGTTCTTCTCCCCCCACTCCCACCGGTGGGGGGAACTTGGGGTCTCGCCCAAAGAAAGGAAGCCCTGCTTCCTGATTTATGTTGAGATGGGAAAGACTTGCCCAAGAACAATGGCGTTTTTGCAAAACACCACTTTGTTCTGGTGAGACCAGGAGGGGGTTTCCTTCGGGACCTAGCCTGGTCCCACTGCCCCAGACCTGCCAACCACAACAGCCACATGGCGTTCTCTCTTGGGCCAACCTTTCATCTGAGATACTTGCTCACGCACAGCCCTGACTCGCTTAACCCTTTGGACCCCACCCTGCCCCAGCAATAGAGGCTCATGAAGATTTCCCTGGAGACCCCAGGACATGCTGGCCAGGAGAGTCAAGGCTGATGGGAAGGGGGAACCAATCAGACCTGACATTCTCTATTTTTCCACTTGAAAGGACCATCTGGAAAAAGGGCTCAGACCTATCCTGGGAGTGTCTCGGTTCAAAAAAATCTGTAATGCGCCAGAGTCAGAAGGTCAAACTGTTCTGGGTGGGAAAATTGAGGTGGAGAAAGAAAAAGTGTGCTTCTCAAGGCCACACATAGAGTTAGTTGTGGAACCGTGGCCAGACTCCAGGGCTCTGACTCCCAGCTTTTAAACGTGTAGCTGTAAACCCCTTACAATGAGGCCACAAACACAATGGAAAGAAACATCCTTCAAAAGCATGTTCTAAGCACGTGCTTGCAGAGTTCTCTGTTTGGAAACAGTTCAGTTCACTGTAATAAAGCAACACACAACGCATCTCTACAGAAGCATGTGTTTTTTCCACACACTCTTCTGCTCCAGAGGAGCTTAAAGTTTGGGGAGCAAAGGGAAGAAAGTTGGAGAGGCAGACAAATCTGCAGGGGCCCACGGTGTCTGGAGGGAGGTGGGAAGGAGACGGGGATATAGCGGTGGGAGCTGGGCTCGTTGGTGTCGCAGGCAGCAGGGGGTGACTCCCGTAACCACTCCCATGTTTTTCAGACATGTGTGGCTGTTCCCCTGTGAATTGATAAATGGACCAATATAGTGAAACAATCGTGTCTGTTCCAAAGGGGACTTACTACAACGTGAGTGGGCGTATCATCATATCGTCAGAATAGTAAGTTAGAAGTGTGTTTTCACATTCTGCCTGGCACAGGTAAGCAGTAGAAAGTTCCTCACTATAATGAAGAGGTATGGTAGTGGTGTCAGTGTTGAGGGTGGTGGAGGTATTGGTAGCAACTACGTGGTGGTTAAAGTGATGGTGGTGTTGCTTGTAGCTGTGGTGACATTGGTCTTGGTTGCAGCCATGGTGGTAGTGATGCTGATGGCGATGCTTGGTGTGTTGGCTGTAGCCATGGTCAGGACGGAAGCCATGCTGGTGGTGGTGGAGAGTGACAATGATGGGGGTATACTGACTATGGTAGTGGACACGGTGGTAGAGACGGTGGGGGCATGATGACATCGACAGGAGTGACAGTGGTAAAGGTGATGGTGGTGTTGGTGTTGCAAACAATGGTCATAGTTTTGGTGGTAAAATGACAGTTGTTTCTCCAGATGGTGACAGTGACGGTGGGGTTGGTGTAAGGATGGTGTAGGTGTTTTTCATCAAAATGATCTTAATGATGCTGTGTCTTGGCAGCGAAGATGGCGGTATTGATGCCAGTGCTAGTGACAGTAATGTTTTTCATGGTATTGGTGACACCTGCCTGTCTTAGTTGGTGGCATTGATGGAAGTTGTCTTGCTGTCGTGGCTGATAGTGGTGGCACCAGTGGTGGTGGTCACAGCGGTAATGGCAGTAACATGGAGAGTGGAGAGTCGACAGTGGTGACAGTGACGGAGGTGGCTGGAGACAGAGATGATGACCAGGATGGTGGGGGTGACACTGAGGGTGGGACCAGCTCTGGCAGTGACCCCTAGATTACATGAGCTGAGCACAGGCTCTCCTCTCGAGCTGACAGTGTGCCGGACGTGGGGAACACGGCCCACCACATTCCCCCAAAGCCCTCCTTCCCGCTTGCTGCATTCCTGGTGAGGGTCAGCTCTCGGGCCAGGAGGAGATGGCTGTTATCTGGGGGTCAGTGGGGATGTTATCTGGGGGTCTGAGCACCAGGTCTGTTGCTGGGAAAGTGGACAGAGGGAGGCTCTGGACTGCTGAGCTGGAGGGTGCTCTGGGGGCAGGTCAGCGGGAATGAGGCACGTGAGGGCATGCCGATGGGGGGGCACGCTGGGCTGGGTTGGCAGGGAGGCGGTGGTGGCCGGTGTGCAGGGGCTCACGTAGCTGGCAGAGCAAGGGCTGTACTTCCTGCTGACTCAGCAGAGCAGGTGGGAACTGATTCTCTTGTACTAATGTGTCTTCTCCCCGGGATTAGCTCACAGGGCTCTGGCTGGGAAAGGGGGAGGGAGGCGGCCGCTCCCACCTCCCCAGGCTTAGGGGCACATGGTGGGGGAGGATCAGGCAGACCATGGGGCCCCAGCAGGGCCAGCAGCTGACCCCCATATCCTCGTTCTCATTCCCAGTGGGCCCCGTTTGGCTGGCAGGGAGCCAGGCTCCCCAGGTATCAGGGGAGCCAGCTGCCCTGCCCCCACCAAGCCGTTCCACACGGCTGGCTTACCCTGCCCAGCTCTGCTTCACAGAAGGCAGCATAGCCTAGGGGAGAAGGGAGTAAATGCCAGTCAGTCTGTCTAACTTCAGTTTCGAGGTCTCCCACTGTCGACTGTGCGGATCTGCATCTTGGTCCGTCATTCGTGAGATGGGGACAGTGACTATGTTGCTCATAGGCTGTTGTGAGAGCAGATGAGTTAAGGCACACAAAGTGCTTGCAGAGGGCTGGCGTTCACAAGTGTTCGCTATTATTGTTACAATGGAGTGCTGAATAACTTTAAGCAAAACTTTAAAACTCTCTGAGCCTCAGTTTTCTCACCAGTAAAATGGGGATAATTCGTAATGTGCATACTTGATATGAGAATTGAAAGGGATTAAATGGGTAAAAGCACCCTGTACAGAGTGACGCATCAGTTGTTACTGTCCTTGTTGCTGTCAGCAGGAGGGCCACCCTGGTATCCTTCCTGGAGCAGGAGCTCGTGGGCCATTTAGGGGTGTGGATCCAAGGTCCTTATGACTCCAGGACTTTGTGACAGGCCCAGCTGCCTCTTGACAATGGAAGCAACTCCTCGTGAGTTGAGGATTGGAGGACAGCAGTCCAGTTTTTAGCCCTTGCTCCCTTCCCCCATCCCACCCCAGGCCTGATGCCCTGGATAGGGGTAGAGAAAGGCTGAGAATATTCTGGAAGAAACCTCCTATCCTGAGACTTCTGTGGAATCCTTTTTTCCATTCCTTCATCCCTAGCTCCTGCTTTTTCTCTCCTCTTTCTTTTTCCTTTTTTTTAAAAAATTTTTTTTTTCTTTTTTAAAAATAGTTTATGTAGCACCCATTATTCCCAAGTAGCCTCCCATCCAAATACTAACCAGGCCCGACCCTGCTTAGCTTCCAAGAGTCAGACGAGATAGGGCGTGTTCAGGGTGGTATGGCCATAGACCTCCTCTTTCTAGTTTCCTCATTCATTCATTTATCTACAGGACACGGAAGTCATGGGTCTGCCCTGGAGAAGCTCCAGAATATGGTTCAGCCCCCAGTCAGGGTTTCATGGAGAGATTCTGTGCGTGCATGCGGCAAGTGGGGACGGTGGCACATCAAATGAAAATTCTACTTTGCTTTAAGGAAAACTATCAACGATGATGCTGTTTCATGCCGTAAAATCAACATTTAAATGAAAGAAAGACTGCATAACTAGTTGATCCTCTCAACTGTAAAAGAGATCATAACGGTACCTTTCACAGGTTTGATGGTTTTATTTCTGTTTGGATTTCAGGTGCAGAGTTGAGTTACTCACAGCCCTTTGCTAGTGTAATTTTTCCCCTCCTTCCCTGATTCTCATTTCCATTCCTTACTCCTTTGCTCACTCTAGGAATCCACTCCAACATGTTTTAAAATATGTCTGCAAAATGTGTTTGTCTTTATAGAATATGCATTTGGAGGGGTTTAATTTACAAAAGTGGCGTTGTGCTGTAAATCTTTCTTGTCTCTCTTTTCTTGCTCATGATTTTCAGATGTATCCGTGTGACTGAAGGTGGATTGAGCTGTTCCCCTTGCTGTTGCACAGTGCTCCATCGTGAGCATCCAGTGTGCGCACCCCTTCCTCCCTGGGTGATAGACACACCCCCACCACAGCCGCGCGGCCTCACGGAGCGCATTCTGCAGAAAGCCCTCCGCTCTGAGCCTGTCCAAGTCCCGACTCACTAAAGTCAGCTATGGCATCCAGCATGTTAGTATTGTTTATGTTAGTACTTTAAGCTATGTCGTTTCTGGAACAGTTAGTAAGCGGTTGCACAAGTGCTTCTTGTTTATACCTCATTATGACGTAGCACGATTTCCTCCCCCGCACACCACCAATGTTCATTGTGACCCATGTCAAATGTTGGGTACAGGATTCAAGAGATGGATTTCACAAGGCCCCATGTCCTGGAGGAACTCGCAGTCTAGGGAAATAGCTCAGGACAGGGTTGGGTCACAAAGGAGTCAGTGACCTAATTGACTCCTCCTGTTGGGGGGAAGGAGGGGCTTTCCAAGGGCAGAGCCACCTGAGCAGGACTTTAAAAGATGAACAGGAGCTCACCAGGTGGACAGCTGGGAGGAAGGAGTGAGGAGGAGATGCTTCAGATAGAGGGAGCATCATATGCAAAGCGTCAGAAGCACATAGTGGGCCGGGTGCAGTGGCTCACGCCTGCAATCCCAGCACTTTGGGAAGCTGAGGTGGGAGGATCCCTTGAGTACAGGAGTTCCAGACCAGCCTGGGCAACATAGTGAGATTCCATCTCTGTTAAAAAAAAAAAGAGAGAGAAAGAAAAAAAGGGAGCATATAGCAGCTTAGTGTGCTTAGGAAACTTAATGATTTTGTTATGGCTGAGGCAAAAGGTATGAAAGCAAAGGGGCAAGAGACAACAGCCAACATTCGTTGAGTTCTTATCACGTGCCAGGCGCTGTTCTACGTGATCAAGTACCGAACCCCTTTTAAACCACAGACAACCCTGGGAGGGCCCTGTCATCATTCCCACTCCACAGGAAAGGGAACAAAGGCCCACAGAGTTAGAAACTTGATCAGAGTCACACAGCGTATAAATGAGGTGCCCAAGAACTGCACCAGGCTGCTTGGGTTCCTCAACGTGATAACATGATCTCCAAAAGAGGAGGAAGGTGGGGAGGTTAGGGGTGAGATTGCGGAAGACCTTAAATGCCAGCCGAGTGGCAAGGAAGAAAGCAACAGGAGGCCCCAAATAAGGGCCTGGCTGCCATCCAGTGACAGAGTGTAAGACCACGAGCATGCATGTGCAGCAAGTGTCATGTGTGGGTGTGCTTGAGTGCATGTCAGTGCACATGCCTGTGTCACAGGGCAGGGCCCCTGTGTCTTTGTGAGACTATGTGAGTGTGTGTGTGTATGAGAGAATCTTTGGCTGTGCACAGGGCTGAGTATATGTCCCTGTGGGGGTGAGTGTGGACCTTGGTGTTCCTGCCACCACGGGGTCCCAGGGAAGCTGTCAGAGCCCATCAGCCTGGCCTGGTGTGAGAGGCCTGGTCTTGGCCGCAGAAGCTAGATGGGCACACATCAAAGGCAGCTGAGCCAGGACCAGTGGGGCAGAATAATTTAATGAGGATCCACAGGGAGGCTGCGGCTGGTCGAGACAAGAAGTGTGCCTGTTCCTACCCAGGACAGCTCTCAGGCTCCCCAGCCAGCATCTGGGGTCTGCATGTGTGTTGGGGAGGGGGGAAGGCTGTGTTGGGTGCCTAGCCATGACTCCCTTCCGCTCCTTCTCCCTCCTGGGAGAATTGCATCTGGACCTAGGGATGTCCCACCCGTGCCTGGACACCAATCTAGTCCCCAGGTGTCCCAGGGAACTTCAAAGGAACCAAGACACCAAGCCAGGCACTTTCATCCCTAAAGCCACCCTGACATTTCCATGGGGTGAAGCACACAGACAATCATTCTAGATCAACTAGTCCAACCCCTCGCCTCACAGAGGGGAAACTGAGACCCAGAGTGGAGCAGGGAACTCCCTAAGGTCACCCAGTGAAATCGAGGCTGGACCAGGCTTAGAATCCAGAACTTCTGAGTTCAAGTCCAGTGACCTTTCCACACCTTTACTCCAGGACCAACCTACACATAAACCAGCAAGTTGCAAGGCTGTTGATTTGGCAGCCTCCACCTCTGTGACCTGGCCGCTCCCCTCCTCTCAGGTCACCCAGCCCTGCAGAATGGAGGCTGCTCCTCTAGAGCCCACAGCCAGAGGGGCTTTGTGAGGCCAGCCAGCGACAGGGCTGCCAGAGCGTCTCCTCATTCTCCCCCTAGACAGAGAGAGACAGAGAGAGAAAGAGAGAGAGAGAGAGAGAGTGTGTGTGTGTGTGTGTGTGTGTGTGCGTCCTTGTGTGGGGGCCCCAGGTCAGAGAGATAGGTGTGGGGGCACTGATCTAGTCAGTGTTTCTAAGGCGTGGGAAGAAAATGGAGGATATTTGGTCAGAGGTGGGAGAAGGGAGTGAGGGTGAAGAGTCATGTGAGGACAGAGTGACAGGAAGCAGTTGTGAGGGGCACAGCAAAACGTTGTCCTGGTCCTCAGGATCTTGGGCAACACACACACAGTCCTGCCATGTCCGACAATGCCAGTGTGGAAGCTTTCTCCTGGGAGGCTCCCATGACAAATGCTCATTTGTGGCAAGAAGCTTCCGAGCTCTCGGACTCACCTGCAGGGTCAGGTTCAAGCTCCTTAGCTCCACATGCCAGGCTTCTTTTGGAGTCCAGGGTCTAGGGTCTGGGTTCCAGAACCTGCGGTTGCAAAGTCAGGGTCTAATGCTGAACGCAGTCCACAATTCAGTGTTTTTTGGCTGCCACAGGATTGGCAGATATTCTCGAACACAAAAGCATTAGACGGAGCATGGACTCTCTTGTTAGACTCAAGCCCCACCACTCCCTATTGGCTCCCACTCGCCCTTTTCTCTCATCTACATCACCTGCTGGCACCTGAAAGCACTTGAATTTGGGACCCCTGAGCCTGAGCTCCTGGAGAGACCAGGCTCATGTACTTTACGTGCCATAATCTAGCACACGGTAGGTGAGTGATACATGTTTGTTCAGTGGCTGGCTCTAACTGGCCTCATCTCCTGTGCCTTCAGCCTACCCTGCCCTTCAGTCCATACTTAAGCTGTTCTCTGTTCCCTGAAACAATGTTCCTTCTGCCTGGAGGGCTTTTTGGTGAACTCCTACACACCACTCCACCAAGGACCCAGCTTAAGTGGCCCCACCTCTGGTCCAACTTGCTGCTCCCTGCCTGGTGCTCATCTGTTGGAAGACATTGACACCTTTCACTGTTCATGGACTAGGTTTTGAGAATAGTTTGCATTTGATATGTACATAGTGTTTCGGTCACTGAGAAAGACTCAATTGACCCAGCTCAAAGTGTCATCCAGCTTGAGTTAGTGGGTGCACTAACTGCTAAATCTCATTAGCAGCTCGGGGTGCTCTGACCCCGAATCTGGCACCTCAATCCTCATCTTCAGTGGGTGTAGGAATAGGTCTCATGACTCAGGGTCTGGCCCACTGAGGAAGGAGAGTCCCTAAAAGGTCTCCAGGCAGAAGACAAATATTAGGAACAAGCTGGGACCAGCCCTGCTCCCAGCCTGGCCCAGACACCCTTGGACCATGACTTGGCACTTTCCGGGGCTACCTGCTGGGCTTGGCCAAGGCAATGTGGGGCGAGTTGCCTGGGCCTGTGGGAAGCTGCTGGCAGAGCATGCTCCCCAGGGCTGCAGACAGCAATGCCAGGGTGCACCCACGCAATGCCACGCTGGTTCCAGGGCACCCCCTCTTAAAGGCTCAGTGTGTAGTTCCCGCCCAGGGTCCAGACTTAGCTGTGCAGGGTCCCCAGTTAGCGTCAACTTCTCTCTCTGCACCAGGAGGGTGACAGGGTCTGCGTGTTTGTGGCCGAACCTGCGTCTGTGAGTCTTTGTGTGTGTTTGGGCCTCTACCCCCATTCCCTTACATATGAGCGCGGGAGAGAGGGAACATGGGCGTGTTCTGTGTGTGTGTGTGTGTGTGTGTGTGTGTGTGTGTGAGAGAGAGTAGCTACGTGAGTGTGAGGATTGTGTGTGAATGAGCGTACAGGAATGTGCATGGTGTGTGCATGTGATGCCCACATCTGTGCCTGTGTGTGATGGGTGCGTGTATGCAGGAACACAAACACAAGTGGGTGTGTGTGTGAAGGGAGGATGTCTGTGGGAGCAAGTGTATGTGTGTGCTCACGGGCTTGTATGTGAGAGTCTGTGGGTAACTGTGTGGCATGTGCACGTGTATACATATGACTCTATGTGGAAACAAAGACGTGAATTCTAGTCTTGGTTTTGCCACTCCATAACTGTTGAAAATGTAAACAAATCCCTTCCCCTCTCTTTTGCTGTAAGATCGAATAGACAGGACAGGGTGATCTGAGTCCCTTTCTCGCTTTGGTGTTCACTAACCGGCTCAGGGCTTGAGCACGAGTGTGGAGCTGTGCGTGCACCCGTGTGTGTGCGCGGCAGGGTGCTGCTGTGCACAGGGCCTGGCTCTGCATTCCGATCTCACACCCAGCAGCTCTGTGCTCTCAGATTAGCCCCTTCCCTCTCCTAGCCTCAGTTTCCTCCCCTGCCAGATGGGGCCAATGATTCCTACAAGGCTGCTTTAAGGGCTAAGAAGTACTGCTTGCAAGTGCCTATCCCAGAAGCCGGCTCACTTCCCTTGCTGCGAGGGGTATGTGCGTGGTGCGTGCACGTGCATGCGTGTGCACACACATGGGCAGTCATGTTCACATGCTTGACTGTGCTGGTCTAGAGAACAGTGTAACTACTCTGGATAACTGCATCCTCTGGGGTTTCTGATTTCTATCTGTGCTGGAGACACGGCCACCCAAGAGAGGTAGAATTGGGCAGACAGTTTCCCAGCTACCTGCCTGGACCCATGTGGTCCCGAAGACTCCCTGCTGCCCCAGACTGGCTGTCACATGGGTGCAGTGGCCTGGAAAGAGGATTGGAGTGGGCAGGAGACAGGCTTTCAAATCCGATTAGTGCCCACCCCACCATCCGGGGTATTAGAGACTGAAGAGATTCTTCTTCTTAAAGGGTCAACTGTGAGCCTGGTGGCTGAGCCAAGCATGGGCCCTGCGCCCACCTAGGATGGGCATTCAGAGTGGGAGCCAGGAGCAGACAGGGCCCCGACCTCAGACAGCGCCCAGTGGATGGGGAGAACCAGACAGGCTGGATCTGTGCTGCCTGTGGCCTCAGGGCAGAAATGGCTCAAACTCTGGCCCTGGATAAAGGGAGGGGGAAAGAAAGATTTTCTAGAAGGGGAGGGACTTGAGGGACTGGTAGAGACTGGGGAGGGAAAAGAGAGACAAGGGCATTCTAGGTAGGAAGATCAGTGTGGGCAAATTGGAAAGGCTGAAATGAGTGACATGCGTGCATGTGCTTTTTTCAGGGAGAGGGTGGTATGGGGCCTTGGAGAATACCAGATCCAACTCTTGTGTTTTACTGGTGAGGAAGCTGAGGCTAGAGAAGGGAAGGGACGTGCCTCCAATCCGAGTGAGGTCATGACTGATCCCAGCTCAAGCCTAGGGTCTGTCTCCAATTCCTGGGTTCTGGAGAGGGGTGTCAAGCTGAGCTGCCATGGTTCCCCCCTTCCCTGTCCCCATAGGGGTCTTGGTGAGCCAGGGTAGGAGCTTAGCAGTGACATCTGCCTGGAGTGGGACACTCTGTCCCTGTCCAGGGGTCCCAAACAAGCCCAGAGTGGCTGCTCACACCTGGACCTGACTCCCCAGGGTAGGCCCCAAACCCAGATTCTGGATGCCCAGAGAAGAACCCAACATCGGACCTTACGTGCCACATGGACTCCAACACCCAGACTAGCGAAAGTCCCAACAACCTGACCTAGAGAGGAACACCACACCTGGACTCAACACAGAAAAGACCCCAACACTTGGACCAGATACACCCAGACAGGCTCCCATTGTAAACTAATGGGTGGCCCCTACAGCTCCATCCAGAAACTCAGCACAGAGCCCAATGCCCAGATGAGAAGACCCAGAGAGGGTCCCAACTCCCAAACCCTGAACCCTGAGAGAAGATCCTAACACCTGGACCAGGTACACCTGGATTGGCTTCCAATCCAGACCCAGAGCACCCAGAGCTGCGGGTGCCACCACTGGGGATGGACTCACCCTGGCCTCATCCCCACCCATCCTCAATTGCGCTCACCCTGAGAGGTCTCCCAAGTTACAGGGCTTTTTCTGGAGAAATCTGGGATGCCTGGCATTGGGGAAGGGGGCAGGAAAGAGGAGGAGGTCCAGCTTGGGGGCTGGGGTGGGCGCGGGCAGGCAGGGCAGCTGTAGAGGAAGCTGTGCGCCTCAGAGGTCCCGCAGTCCCCGCACCTCTGGTCCCCAAACAGCCCGCGGGGCGCTGGGCGCGGGCCCAGGAAATCCGGCGCTGGCCCTTGAAGCGGACCCAGGTTGGGCGGGGGCGGCGGGGAGGGTTGGGCCCTGGCACTGTCGCTGCCCGCCGCGCAACGTGACCGCGCGGCCCGGGTCCCCACCGGGACAAGGCAGCCTCTGTGCCGACCCAGCTGATTCCTCTCGGCTGCAAATCCCTTCCGGCTGACAGCGGATGGCTGGGGCCAGGCAGCTGGGAACTTGCAAGGGGCTGGGGGCGTGGAGGAGGGGAGCCCATGCTGGCGGTTGCCCCGCTCCTCTCTAGAGGCCACCTGCTCTGTATGGCGCATTTCAACACCGCAGGGTAGCAAGGGTTACCATTTCCCAGACAGAGAAACTGAGGCTAGGAGAGGTTGAAACACTAGCCCAAGTTGTACAACCCCTTTTTTGGTGCAAGGCAGGGTTCTAAATACCGTCCATGATACACTATTCCTATGAATTGTTGAGAGGTGGGTGGCATTAATATTCCCAACTTGTAAATGAGGGATCTGGGGCTCAAAGAGTTGAAGCCACCTGCCCCAGGTCCGAAGACAAGCAGGGAGTGAGCCTGGGACTGGAGCCCACAGCTGCCCACTCCAAACATGGGGGCCACGCACTCACAGTCACCCAGCCAGACCCTGCAACAGGGCACTCACTGAACATCTGGCGGGAGGCTCTGCCGCAGGCGTAAGTCACAGGATCCCTCTGCTCTTGTGTCTGGTTTGTTCACTGCGGCGGATTCAGTGAATGTGTTGCGTTCATCTCTTGGAGGAGCTGAGGGGAGGACATGAAGTGAGGTTGGAGCCGTCAGGTGGCGTGGAAAGGGGACCTGAAGGTTACTAAGTCACGGAAATGACTTTCCAGAAGCTCTCTGCCCTGCTCATGCAGCTGGGGGCGAAGCTGGAACCCCAGAGGCTGGGGGAAAGGCCACGGGGTGGGAGGTGGGGTGATCCGGGGCCCAGACTCACCCTGGCTTCCCCAGGAACAGGGTGGGAATCGTCCAGTGAATTCTTTGGAATTAAAAAAATGGCACCTTCTCAGCGCAGAGGCAGCTTGGCTGGCTCCTGGGTTTCATCTAGCTTCTGTCGGGCCTCCCAGGATTGGGGAAGCTCAGGACTTTTTTCCCATTACTTGACAATGTTTGACCTAGACAAGGTGTGTGGGAGGAGGGAGATGGCGGGGGCACAGGGATGGTCTGCTGAGTGTGCATGTGACTTTGGGTGTGTGTCTGTGCACGGGACGAATATCTGTGTGATTTGTGTGTGCCTCTGAGCGTGGGTCAGTGATGTCTCCGGTGGCGTGGAGCGGGTGTGTTGTATCTGTGGGTGCTGTTTGTGTCCGAGCACTTTGGCCTTATCAGGATCTGTGTTCTCTCTCTGGGTCTGCGTGTTTGCGGCCGAACCTGCATCTGTGAGTCTTTGTGTGTGTTTGGGCCTCCACCCCTATTCCCTTTACCCCTCCCGCCCTCAAGGGGCCCCGAATGCCATTTTGCTGCCTGAATGTGCAGAGGAATGTAAGGGGCCAGGGGAGAGGGAGCACGTGTCCTGAGCTGCTGCCCGCTAGTGATGGAAAACTACTGAGGCCTCCTGGGGCCCGGCAGGCTCTGCAGCTTTTGCCGCTGCAGGCTCCTCCCAGCCCTCTCTGCAGGGCTGGGGACCTGCTGAGATGGGTTCTCCATTAAACAGAGAGCACAGCCTCCCTCCCACCACTCCCCAGATGGTTTGCCAGTCCTCTGGGGGAAAAGTGAGGGGGTGGGATTATTTTTTCTCTGAAGTCCTTCCCAGCCCTGACATTTTCTCCATTCTGTGAATGTTTAAAGGGATTCCAAAAATAGGCAATTTCACCTCCATTTGGGGCATCATGAAAGCATAGGGTCTTGGGATGTTAGAACAAGAAGTGTTCCTCAACATGATCTAGTCCTATCCGTACATCTTACAGATGGGAAAACTGAGGCCCAGAATGAGGGGTCCACATTCCCCAATGACCTTCTGGAAGAGCAAGGACCGTGTTCTCAGGTCTGCCACTCCCAGTGGTCACAGGCCTGTCCCCCGTCATGGCCGCGTGCCCTGCTCTGCATGGAGCAAGAGGCATTTGCGATGGCCTTGAAGGATGGGAGCATTTGGACACATGGAGGTGGGGTTGAGCTGACAGGTGTTCCAAGTGGCAAGAAGACCTGAGTTAAAGTGTGGAGGTGGGCAGGTGAGGTGAGCAGTCAGGATGGAGGGTGTGAGGGTACCTGTTGGGCACATTGGGTGACAGGACCAGAAAGATATGTCAGAGCTATACATACAGCAGGGTCCTGAGAAGCCAGGTGGAGGGGTGTGGACTTACCTTGTAGGTGATTGTGGTAAAGACGCAGAACTGTGATGTAGCAGAGTGGTTAAGGGCAGACGCTTTGCAGGCAGATCAGACTGTCTGGTCTTCAAATCCTAGCTCTAAGACTTTGGTCACTGTATCATTAACTACGTAACCCTGAGCAGGTTACTTAAACTCTCTCTAGCTCACTTTCCTCCTCTTTGAAATGGAGGTAATAATAGAACTTCCCTCACATGGTTGTTGTGGGGAGTAAATGAATAGATGAGAATTCAGGTAAAGCCCTCAATGTCTGACACACGGTCAGTGCCCAATGACAGTTGTGATGATCCGCAACTCACGTTTTAGGCTAACCTGGAGGGAAAGCGTGTGGGGGGCGGGGGCGAGACCAGTGGGAGTCCATGGGAATCATGCAGGTGATGGGGTGGAAGTCCATGAGGACGTCCCCTGCCTGAAGAGGGATCTGGATGGAGTCCTCAAAAGGGCCTGGGCTCAGCAGGAAGGGGGCAGACCCCTCCCACTGAGTGGCTGTGGGTTTTGGCCCTAGATGTCCGGCTCCTGGGAAGCCATTTCCGGAGCGGACAAAGGAGGAGCATTGGTGGGCCGGGCGAGGAGACAGAGAAGGGGCTCAGCTCCTGACGTGCTGGGTGTAGGGTGGGCCCCACCAGAGTTGCCATCAGGTTGGGGCTCAGGAGAGAGGTTTGGGCTGGACTGAGGCATGTGGGCCACTCCTGCTCGTGGTGCTGGAGGTGGTCAGTTTAGGTGAGGTCATCCGAGCAAGACTAAAGATGGAGGACAGGGACCCCGAAACCTGGGAGCCCCCCCTGAGAAGGCCACAGGGGCTGAGGGAGCCCAGGTGAGCTGTGGTCGGAGGGGTGAGGGAGTGTGCTTCCAGAAGGAGGGAACAATCCAGAGAGCCCACGCTTGAGAAACAGCAGGGACTTAGAGAGAGGGGAGGAAGGAAGGAGGGAAAAACAGCACAGAGGCCACTGGCTTTGGCAACTAGGAGACCACCTCTGTGGAGCCCAGTTTGCGGAAGAGGGGACAAAACCCAGGCTGTGGCCAGGTAAAGGATTAATTAAGGGGACGGGGAAGTAGAGACAGAGACAGGCGTTCCACAGCTTCCCAGAAACTTGGCTGGGGAGGAGGATCAATTGAGGCAGCCAGACAGTGGGGGGGTTCTGAGCTTTTCGGTGAGCTCAGGGGGGTTAAGTAGCTTGTGCAAAGTCACAGTAAATTACTGGGGGAGGATAGCCCAAGATCCCTGACTCTCAGTGTAGTGATTTTCTAAACGAACAATTGAAATAGTGTACTACACACACACATGCTCACACCGACATTTGTTCTGATCATAGCAATAAAATATGTTCATTGGAGAAATCTAGAAACATGCACAAAAGTGTAAGGGGGGAAATACAAAAGTCACCTGTAATTCCGCCTTACAGAGAGGAGCATTTTTCCCACTGCGTGTCATGACCTTCCACTTCTTTCCTCTGCCGATATACACAAGTATGTACTGGCATCATGCGGTACCCACTGGTTTATAAATCCCTCGTTTCCTTTAGCAACATGTCATGAATGTTTTTCCATAGTAATACATATTTCTTGAGAATTTTCTTTCTCTTTTAGCTCACGGTCTAGGCAGGGAGATGAGATGCACAGACAGGACCCTGTGGCACGCAGTCCAGAGCAGGATGATGAGGTGGCGGGGGCAGTGGCTGGATGCCTAGACGGGAGGCACAGTGGCTCTTTGGCTCCCAAATTGTCCACTGATTGGCTGCGTGGCCTTGGGTAATATATTTGCCCTCTGTGAGCCTCAGAACCCCTGAATCTCAAAAGGTTTACAAAGGAGTCTCTCAAGGCCAGATGCCATCACTGTAAAATGGTTGAGGGAGTCTTAGAAAATGAAACTGCATTGCCATCATGATTCTTCAGTTCTTCACCCGAGAAGTGCCTACCCTGCCTGCCAGGACGGGTGAGAATCAAAGCAGATTAATTATTATGATGTCTAAGGACAACTACTATTTGGACAATGTTTTGCTGCTTATTTTCACTATCTTACTTCATTATTTGTTCTATGGGGTATGTACTATTCCTGTTCCGTATTTTTCCAGATAAGGAAGCCATGGCCAGCAGAGATGAAGTGACTTGTTCGAGGTCATAGCTAGTAACCGGTAGAGCTAGGATTCAAGCCCAGGTCTCCCTGTTACCAAAGCCATGAATCTTTGCACTGATGTCTGATGCAGGCCTGGAGAGGAGCGGGACATGGGAAAGGGAGGACTAGGAGAGTGGCCCGCTTCACTCTTGGCTCCGATGTTCCGGGCTCATGTACCATCATCTGTGGGGAGTTGCCGCCCTCTGGTGTTCTACGTGTGACATGTCCTGGAAGGCAGGAGCGCGAGCCATCTGCCCACCCTACAAGAGATACAGGGCTGGTATCATTTGGGGTTTGAAGGGGATTGTAATCTACCCAAATGCCCCAATTTCCAGAGTCCAAGTCTTTGTTCTAAAAATCAACATTATAACTTGAATTATATTTAAAATGCGAGGCTATGAATTTAACTTATATGTAATTTGGTCAACCGCAGGAAGAGATTCTGGTTTTCAGAAATTCAGACTTTATACGACAAGAAATAAGAGATTCCCACAAGGCAGTCGTGTTTCCTGGCTTTGTACCCACGTCGTCAGCTGAGAAACGAAAGCTCTGATTGTGCCATATTCTTTCCCCAAGTTCTCCAGCACACTCAGAAGCAGCCAGCCTGTCCCCAGTGCCCGCAGTCTTTATTTCTACTGCAGCTACTTGGTCTTCCAAAGCCTTGCCTGCTATCGGCCTGTGATTATAGCCAACTGTAGGTAATACTTTAAGTAACTACATTGCCACTGCATGTGTGGGCTGGCAAGTCCCCTTTTCCAATACGGATATGAGTGCCACTTATCATATGACAGTATGAACAGATCTGAGTGATGCAAAGGCTGGATCGCATCCAACCCAGCTGATGTGCCTCCCTAGATTTGCTCATGTTCCCTGCTCCAGGCCCCACGCTCTCGTCTGATGGACAGCCCTGTCCCCCACTGCCACACCTCACCTCCCGGCACTACCAGACTGCGTTTCAGGGTGTGGTATTCCGGACACACTGTTGGCACAGTGCTCTGCATAACCAGGTGGCTGCCTCTGCTGTCTTGTGAAACTGTGGCCCATTTGGTGATGCACCGTCCTGTATTTGCTTTCTTTTCTCCCCTACTTCATTTCTCTTTCGCCCTTACTCTTGCTGCCCTGGGAGTGTACCTTCCTGGAAAGATTTAGCACGGAAACTTCGCCTCAGGATCTATGTTACAGGGGACCTGGGCCAAGACAGGAGAACTCCAGAAATGCAGTGACTGGGCCAAAGGTGATTTTTGTTTTGTTTTTGTTTGTTGTTGTTGAAAGCCACAGGAATGGTAAAAAGGGGAGAGAGAATTTTTTAGAGGAATATAATTCAAAGGATCAAAGAAAATACTGAACAAGCCCATAGAATAAATAGGCACCAGGGGAAAGCTGCTGGTCTGTGTAACAGAACTATTGGATGGTATCTGTGATACAGGTTGGGCGTCCCTAATCTGAAAATCTGAAATCCAAAATGCTCCAAAGTCCCAAACTTTTAGAATGCTGACATGACAACGCAAGTGGAAAATTTCACACCTCACCTTATTTGATGGATCATATAGATTATTAAAAATATTGTATAAAATTACCTTCAGGCTGTGTGTATAACGTATATATGAAACATAAATGAAATTCATATTTAGATTTGGGTTCTAGCACCAAGATATCTCATTAATGTTTATGCAAATATTCGAAAATCTAAAAACATCTGAAATCTGAAACACGGTCCCAGGCATTTCAGATAAGGGATACCCCACAATATTTTTGATATTCCTTTTAAGAGATGGAGCCTAATTCCTTTCTGGTCGAATGTGGGCTGTATTTAGCGACTTACTTCTAATGAATAAAATGTGCCAGAAATGATGGCGTGTGGCTTCCTAGGCTAGGCCATGGGAACATTGTGACTTTCGCCTTGTTCTCTCTTTGATCACTTGCTTGGAGGGGACCCTGCTGCTGCCATGTCATGAAGACAGTCAAGTGGCCCAGTGGAGAGGCCTAGGTGGTGGGAAACTGAGTCCTCCCGCGCCACCAGCCACAGGAGTGGACCATCTCGTCAAGCTGGGGCTGAGAGGACTGTGGCTTGGCCGACACCTTCACTACAACCTCATGAGAGACCTGGAGCCAGAGCCACCAGCTCAGAATCTCCAGAATTGGAGACCCACAGAAACTACGAGCTAATAAATGTTTGTCATTTTAAGCCACTAAGTTTTGGTGTAATTTGTTTTGAAGCAGCAGATGACTAATACAGTATCTTTAAAATATCCCCAATGATTATTAATCTTTGCATCAGTATTATTAGCCCCATCTGCAAAATAGGGAAGCTAATAGTACCTCACTCACAGAGCTGTTTATAAGGACATACAATGCTCAAAACGGTGCCTAGAACAGAGAGAATTCGATAGATCTTAGTAATGGTAGCAGTGGCAGCAATAGTACCACTACTAATATCTGGTGAATTCTTACTCTGTAATCTCAAGATTCACATTCCCAGGAAAGAGAATATGATTCACTTATCTTAGGTCATGTGCCCTCCTCTTGGGTAAGGGAAACCTGGGCACTGTGACTGGAAACCCTACCAAATTTCTATTTCCCCTCAAAGGAAATTAAGACGCTCTTGCCAGATTAAGGGACAATGGCTGCAAGGCAGGCAGAAACAATATCCACTACCGAGGGTGTACATACCTTTAAGGCTTTTAATATACAAAGCCTAATTGCTTTCCAAAAATGTGGTACCAATCTATGCTCCTGCTAACAGCATATGACAGCATCCTTCTCAATATACCTTTGCCAACATTGCTGTTGTCCTGAAAAAGACAGAAAGAGCTAGTTTAATGAATAGAAAATAGTATCTCATGGTTGCTTATGTCTGCGTTTTTTACTTGTGAGGTTGGACACGTTTCCACGTTTTTACTGGCCATTTGCACTTCCTGTTTTGCGAATTAAGGGAAACTCATCTAAAAAGTGAGACTTAGGGTTATTCTTATTGATTTATGTGAATTATGTTTGTGCTCATGGTATCTATTCGTTTTCTGACATATACCACAAATATTTCCTCAGTGTGTATTGTTTGTTCTAATTTTGTTTATAAAACTTTTTTCTTGGCTGGGCATGGTGGCTCACGCCTGTAATTCTAGCACTTTGCGAGACTGATGCAGGAGGATTGCTTGAGGTCAGGAGTTCAAGACCAGTCTGAGCAAGAGCGAGATTCCTTCTCTACAAAAAATAAAAAAATTAGCTGGGCAGCGTGGCTCACACTTGTAATCTCAGCTACTCTGGAGGCTGAGGCAGAAGAATCGCTTAGAATCCAGGAGTTGGAGGTTGCAATGAGCTGCAATAACGCCACTGCTGCACTCTACCCAGGGTGGCAGAGCGAGACTCTGTCTCAACAAAAACAAACAAGGAAACTGAGCACCCCTCCTCACAACCCCCATCCCTTAAAAGTCAAATATAGCACTGATATCCGGAAATGTTTGTATGAGCAACTTGACCCCTAAAAGTTAACTGAGCTTAGATCACCAGTGTCAATATTTAGCATAAAAGGCTCATGTATGCAATAAAACTTTGGAATTCTCCCATCAAAAGACAGCATTCCTCCAGTCATTAGAAATGTACCTAAAATCAAGGTGTCTGTAAATCTGAACATTCTGGCGTTTCCTATTTGTTTTGTTACAACTGGAACTAAAAGTTTGTTTTTGTTTTTGTTTTTTTTCTTTTGGAGACAGAGTCTAGCTCTATTGCCCGGGTTAGAGTGCCGTGGCATCAGCCCAGTTCACAGCAACCTCAAATTCCTGGACTCAAGCGATCCTACTGCCTCAGCCTCCTGAGTAGCTGGGACTACAGGCATGCGCCACCACGCTGGGCTAATTTTTTCTATATTTTTAGTTGTCCAATTAATTTCTTTCTATTTTTGGTAGAGATGGGGTCTAACTCTTGCTCAGGCTGGTCTCAAACTCTTGAGCTCAAACGATCCACCTGCCTCGGCCTCCCAGAGTGGTAGGATTACAGGTGTGAGCCACCGCTCCCGGCCAGTATTTTATCTTAATTGGAACTGATCCAGATATTCCATGAATATCCGTCATTTAATTTAACTTAGTAAAACTCTAAGGGTATAGGAACTAAAGAGATTTGGGAAACATTTTTAAGCAGACATATCATAAAACATAATTATTCTTTTTTTAAAATTTTTATTTTTTTATTTCAGTATATTATGGGGGTACAAATGTTTAGGTTACGTATATTGCCTTTCCCCCCAAACAAAATTATTCTTAAAGAATTCAGTTATAAACTTTATCCCAGTTACACCTATTAAATTCACTTGTTCTTAACAATTGTGCCTAGAATACTTATGAAAATTAAGTGAGACATTAGATAAAGTTAGCCATCATTCTAAATTATTTCCCCATTGACTATTATTAGAGCATGTGCACATCAGGCAGTCATTGCCAAAGCAAGAATCCTAAAGTTAAATACATGGGCATTTTGCTAATAACCCAGAAAACGCAGCTGTTTTCATTAAACCAATAATACTAAACTAGTCTTATTTACCAAAGATT
>CAUYSK010079307.1:0-28728 GCA_963575035.1 Avahi laniger | reverse complement strand
GAGGCCTGGGAGGGACCCTGGGGTAATGACGATGTTCTTTTTTTTTTGACCTGGGTAAGGGGTACACGGGTGGGTTCACTTTTTCATAATCCAAACTATATATTTTTCTGCTTGTTAGATGTTTCAATATATGCATATTTTGTAAAAAGTGTTCCCCAAAATACTTGCAGCAATTGTGAGTTAATAAAAATTCACTGTTTTTTTTTTTTTTTAGAGATAGGGTCCCACTCTGTCACCCAGGGTGGAGTGCAGAGGCACGATCATAGCTCACTGCAGCCTCAAACTGCTGGGCTCAAGCAATCCTCCCACCTCAGCCTCCCAAACAGTGGGGACTACACATGCACACCACCATGTCTGGCTAATTTTTTTTATTTTTTGTAGGGACAGGGTCTCGTTATGCTGCCCAGACTGGTCTCAAACTGGGACTGATACTCCACCTTGACCTCCCAAAGTGCTGGGATTACAAGTATGAGCCACTGCAATTTGGAATTTTTTCTTTCATTTGCAAACAGTAAGTACTATATCATACTTCCTAAGATTGCTTTTTTTTTTATTTCAGCATATTATAGGGGTACAGATGTTTAGGTTACATATGTTGCCCTTGCTCCCCCATACTTCCTAAGATTTTATAAACATATATTTAATTCAGATACAACCAAGGAATTCACTCAGTTGTTATCATTCCCCAGAAACTCATGCCAAATTATCTATAAATGAAGTAACATTTTCCATTTGAGAGTCTCTGTAAAAATCCACAAGTGCCAAAAATAAAGGCAAACAGTTCAGAAACAGATGTTTAAAAAAAAATCTTACCATGATTGCAGAGGGCTTTTGCGTTGACCTTCAGACATCAATGTACGAATGTCAAGTTTACAGTGCCCTCCAATTTCACCACTCTGGAAAAAATCTTCCTTAAATCTAGCGTATAACAAAAACTTAAGTTGAGTTCAGAAAATTTTTTCATGACTCAAGCACATGGGTTGTAATTAAGGTAGATTACCAATCTGTAAAATCAGTTTTTTATTAGAATTTAAGTATTTATAATAGAAAATTCCAGATGCATACAAAAGTAGCAGGATCATATAAGGAACCTGATATACTCACAATCCAGCTTTGTGATGTGATCAACTCGTGGCCAGGCTGGGTCATCCAGCCCCCACCCAGTCCTCAACCCCTCCCTCATATTATCATGAAATAAACCCAAGCCATATCCATGGGTCTGAAAATATTTCTAAATTCCTATTAGATTTTATTAATAACATCAACCACTGAAGTACCTGTCATGATTTCTCTTGATGTTTCTTAAATCAAGGTAGAGATTGCTTGCTCTGCAGTACTGAAGATAACGGGAACACACCAGGCTTGAGTCACTCTGAAGAAAGGTTGAGGAAAAAGAAAAAAATAACTTTAAGTATGAACACTGCAAGGACTGACTCCGACTTACTAGATGTGTCCACAGCATGTATACTCTCAAGTTCAAACTACAAAACGTGATGAGAAAGTTTCCCAAGGACTGGGTCTGTGGAAGGATTTTTTCCTCCTTCCCCGATGACTTTGGCCAAGCATGTTTTTGCCAGTTTCCACATGTTTAGGTTATTATGAAGAATTCCCAAATGCTCTGCTTATATCACCCCAAATTTTAAAGCCAAGAGCTCTATAGGTGGTTCGGTTCAGTCCCCTTTAAAAAAAAAAAGAGACCTCACTCAGAACCAGTACTGACCACACAGCTATGTGAAAAAGCATTTTTCAAAGACAAGCCAAATGAAACAAGGAGGAAGGCACACGCCTTAAAGGCAGGGGGCGCAGTTTGCCAGTTTTAATAAGAGGTACTTTCTAGAAACTGCAAAACTTGTGGGAGCCTCTGTCTCAACAACACGAAGGCAGTACTTTCTGAATAACTGAATAAAGGAACTTAAACATCAACTACCAGAGCCTGATTCTATTTCAACCAATCTGGTTTGTGCTGAAAGTAAGAAAGCTTCAAAAACTTTTATCTGCTCTGGATTTTATTTATAGACTTAAGTGCTATTTTATTTGATTATTTTCCCTAAAACTACCAGTGCACGTGAATGAGGCCTGAATCTTCACCTGCATGGCATTTTGGAGTCTATAGCTGGTAAAAGATGATAATGGACTGAATGTTTGTGTCCCTGCAAAACTCAAATGCTGAAATCCTAACCTCCAATATGGCGGCATTAGGAGGTGGGGCTCCAGGGAGGTGATCAGGTCACAAGGGGGAGCTCTCATGAATGAGGTCAGTGCCTTTCTAAAAGGCACCCCTGAGAGCTCTCCAACGAGAAGTCAGCAGTCTGCAACCCAGAAGACAGCCTTCCCCAGAACCCGAGGGTGCTGGCCTCTTGATCTCAGACTTGCAGCCTCCAGAACTGTGAGAAATAAATTTCCGTTGTTCATAAGCCACCCAGTCTACAGCAGCCTGAACAGCTGAGACGGGGATCATACTCTGATAACACAAAACATATCAAGATAAATCTTAGCCTAAAATGCATCTTACAAACCACCTTGAAAGAGGTGTGCAGGGTGGGTTGTGGCTCTTCCCTTGCCTTTTCCACATGAACAGCCAGACTCCAGCCAAAGGGTACACGGTAAAACAAACATCTGTTAAAGGCACCCTGCAGCAGCGCAGGTTAATGCCTCCCATCCTCGGGCTTTGTCCACCTTGCTAGAATGCTCAGAGCTCTATTATGTGACACCTTCCGATTGCACTATAAAGCAAATGTTTAGTTTTTGAATGCAAGTAAATTAAAACTTTTTTTTAGTTTCCCAGATTGCCTGGAGATAACAGAGACCCCTGAGATGGCAGAGACTCAGGGTTCAGGATCACCGGCTTAAAGAATCATGTGCCTTAATCCTAAGTGCTTAAAACTCCATCAACCTTTATAAAATAGCACTGAGCCCTTTGCTGGGAGCCAGGGCCTGCACTGAGCATCTTTATACACAGAACCTTATTTCATCCTTACCATAATGCTATGAAACGGGCATGGCTTCAAAGCAGAGGAAATTGAAACACAAATGGTTGAGTACCTTGTCCAGGAGTCAGGATTTGAACCCCACAGTTGAGAGCCTGTTCATGTATTTATTACCCAAAATAGCCTCTTTGCAACGTGTTTGTCTGACCCATTGAGGTGCAACGTGGGATGGCTGAAAGTACACTATAAAAAGATCTGCATCTTAATTCCAGATGCGTAATTCTACAGGGTAGCTGTGTGGTCTTGGAGAAGTTGCTTAACGTCTCTGAGGACCCTGTTTTCAGCTCTGGTAAAGTGGCATCAGAGATATCTGCTCTGTCTATCTGCTATAATGCCTATGAGTATCAAACTAGACAACACACAGAAAAGCTTCCGCAAACTGTAAAGTGCTGAACAAACACAGAGCAGTGTGGTGGGGGTATATCCTCTGCCCCGAACTACCTGAGAATGAATTTGTAAAATTGCAATTTATCAATTTCTCTTGTTTAGCGTATGTTGGCAGGTGGAAGGGGCAGATTCTGAACCTAAAAATATTTTAACTGTCTAAGAAAATATGTCTATCTGATATATGTGTGATAAAGAGGGCAGGGCTTCCAAAGGAAACAGAACAACCTATTTGGGGAAATGAAATAAAATTTGAAACCAATAAATGAGAATGAGGGATTCCTTTCCCAGGGCCATCTGTCTTGTTTTTATGTTATAATCCAAACAATAAATAATAAAAATAAATCACCAATAATAAGTAATAAAAATAAACAAGGAGCTAAAAACCCACCGTTTCCTTGGGCTGACAGAGCACATGTATCTCCTCCAGCCGCTCTCTGGCATATCCAAAATCAGCTTGTTTCCAGAATATGTCCTCAGCTGACTCAAGAGTGTCTGTCCTATTTTCAAAGAAAAAGATTCTATGATTCTTTTTTGCTTTTTGCTTTTTCTGGTCCTTGAACATTTTTTCCAAAGGTTAAACTGCTAGAAGTCTGTTATTATTCTAATTTTTGAAAAGTACGCTATCATAGTTTTCCCAAAACTATCCCTGGCAACATGAAGTTACCAAAATAAGTTATTCACAGATTTATTTTCTTATCATAAAAATAGACAACAGAAATGTATGAAGTTAGGATCATCTGGAACTGCAGACAATGATGCATCCTTAATTACCATATTTTCTTTACCGCATTAACCTTGCATGTATTGGAAGTACTAATCATACTCAACCTCTCCCCAGTGGAAGAGGAAACCAGCCATTTGTCTTCTTAGCATACACTGGGGGCACATATTTTCTGTGGTCCAGACTGTTTTCTCCCTCTGGCAGAGGAAATGACAGATATTCCTATCCCAGTGTAGGACCGTCAAATTGAAATCATGACTCTATAAGCAAATTAATATCTAAAGGAATTACTATCTAAAACCAAAAGAGTCTAGCTGGGAATTAGGGCATCAACAAACACTGCAGAGAAAGAAGAGGACTTAAAGAAAAGAGAGTATTCCATATGGAAACTTACCATCCCATGTCAACATAGCTGCACACAGGGTAACCAAACCTGAACTCTGGTTTGCAGAATTTCTCATAACCCCAGCAGTACTTTAGATTTTCTAAGTGTTTCTAGAACAAAAAATATGTACATTTAGACTGCTTTCCCTTCCTCTGACCTTTAGAGAAGACTCAGATTTTTCCATTAAGAAAACAAAATTTTTATACAACTTTCATGTTTACATTTAACAATATGTATTCTTGTAATAAAATAATGACTAAATTCTAAGAAGCATGGGCTCAAGGTTCTTAACAGTTGTATCTACTCACCACCCCCACCATATCTGTCCCCTATCCAAAAATCTAGGTTTCATCTGGACTACCAAAGACCACTCGAATTAGAATTTCCTGAAGTAGCTTAAGAAACTGCCTGTCTTAGCAAGCAAACTGATCCTAAAAATCAGTGCCTTAAAAGACATGTATTAATAAATTGGAATGTCTGTTACCAAAAGAATCACAGCTAAATTGAACGCATCAGCAACTTTACCCATCAATCAAGATCAGCAAGGACCACACAAGACAAGACAACTTCACCGCCCTTGGGAAAGGCACAGCTGCTGCTGGCCAGGGCGCGGAAAATGCCCTTCTACAAGGCCCCAGGGGCAACGCTGGGCTGATTCCCAGGTCTGCTTTTCCATATGCTTCCTGTGCCAGGGCCATGGGAAAGGAAGCGTCTCACAATGCCCAGCTTTGATCTCTAAGGCTGTGTCAGACGTCTTAATGGGCTCCTTTTTGAGGCCTTTCCAATTCCTCAAAGACAGAAAGAAAGCCACAGTAACAGTCTTCATTACCTGGAAACAGAGGCTAGAGGTGTTATTACTGAAATTAAGTACTAAGTGACCCTCTATGTGCAGTTTATGAAAGAAGAGGTGTGAAATTCTTAGTTATTTTTAACCAAGATGTTCTTTTCTGCAAAAAATCTCCTTTGCTTTCTAAGTAGTACTGGCTGTCTATTTATTTTAGAAGTGATTTAGATTTTAAATTTCACTCTTGTGAATGAAATACAATTTTAGGCAAAGTTTAGTCACTTAGAAGTAAGTATTAGATGAAACTGAAACAATGACTCTCAGGGACAACCAGAAGTTACAATTCTACCTTGAGTTTCAGGTTATAAAGCCGAACCAGTAAGCCAGCCTAAATTGTACCCTTTTAAAAATAAATAAGAATAATACCTACCTTATATGGACACTGTGAGTCTTTCTTACAGATGGTGGCAATGTGCCTATTGTTGTGCAAAAAGAAGGGAATGTGCTCCTCTGGCAAGCGGATGCTGGCATAGTTATACAGAGGTTCTCCGGCCTCGGGAGGAGTCTCATCTTGGCCACTCAGTGGGACTTCATAAAGCAATACTCCAAAGACAAGCAGCATTAACATAGCAACCACTAAACCTAGAGATCGAATTGAAAATGCCTTAAGAAACTTCCTTTAAAAGTCAAAGAAAACGGACAAGAGCTAAACATAATTACAAAGCGTTTTGCCACATCACTGAGTAATGTTCCTTTATTAAACAAATATTTATTGAGCACCTGCTATGTGCCAGGCACTGTGCTAGGAGCCATGTATACAGAGGTGAACAAAACAGGAAAGAGCCTTGCTCTCATGGAGCTTGTAACCTAGTACAAGAATCACACATAAACAATCAAATAAATACCTTCAGATGGTGACAAGGGCTGTGAATCAAATAAATCAGGGGCTAGCACTTTTTCTGTAAAGGAGAGATAGGAAATATCTCTGTGGCTACTACTAAACAATGCCTTTGTCCAGAAAGCAGCCATAGTCTATTGTAAAGGAATGGATGAGGCTGTGTGCTGATAAAACTTTATTTACAAAAATGGGAGAGGGCCTTGATATAATCCAGTTTTCTGATGTCTGAAATTAAATAAGGTCATATGATAAACAACATAGCATGGCATATAAGAACCCGAATTTTAAAGCTCAGCCACCTGGGTTTGAGTTCCTGTGTGCAGCTTCCTAGCTGCATGACCTTGAGCAAGTCACTTAACCTTTCTGCATCTCAGCTTTCCCACCTGTAAAATGGAAATAATAATAAACCTTCCTCATAGGGCGGCTGTGAGTGGAATGAGCTAACTATCGGTAAAGTGTTTAGAAACACAGCCAACACACACTAAGTGCTGTGTAAGTGTTTGACAAGTAACTGTTTAAAGCCATGTGGGGCAGAGAGGGGGCCACGCTTCACATTTGAGCTGAGACTTGAAGATGAGGAATGAGGACGATGTGACAGTAAGAGAGAAAAGGAGATGGATTGACTCTGAGCCTGTGTGCGCCTGCTGAATAAAAAATAATAATCACGGCCAACATGTGAGCACACCCTGTGAGCCAGGATGCAGCAACGAGGGGGCAGTGGTGGACTAAACTCACTGCCCTGGTGAAGCTTACCTTCTAGCAGGCATAACAATCACCTATGATAACAACTAGGAAACTCCAGGAGTGAAATCAAGCATTCTGCTTCAAAGACTGGGCCCCTAACCTCTCCCCTGTCCTGCCTTAACGTTGCAAAAAGTAACAACGGTCACGAACTTTATTGCATTCCTAACTCACTCAATAAGGGTTCGATCTCTCGCACCAGACTTCTCCTATATATCCCAGACAATAATCACGTCATTCTCAGTTCACTTTAGTGGTATCTTTGCTCTTTTTTTCTTTTAAGTCCTCTTTCCACTGGATGCGGAGCCGTAATACACACTGGGTGTTCTCAGCGAGGCCTGCTGTCTACTGGGCCATACTGGCAAGCCAGCTTTCCAAATCAGTCTTCGTCGACTATGGGCTATGACGATGGGACTTTTAGAAACAAACTGCTGTATTCAACCAAATCTCGGTTCCCAGGCCACAGGATCATAACTGAACAGTGGGGACACCGAGAAGAAACCTTTTCCCCTCTGGAGTAGTAAATATGGTGATTTTTTTCATTTAGGTGGCTCTCAGGAGTATGTTGTTACCTGCCGTGAATCTGATATGAATTAGTATTTTTAGCTGGAACTTTTTATCTAAGAGTTAGTTGATAGCCACTTTATAAAATTTAAAAATACATATTAATAGTAGCAATATCTCTACTTATAATTAAAATATTTACCTTTTTAATCCTGGGAAACACCCAGAAGCTTTTCTGTGATGTTTCAGGTCTCTAAAACATGTCAGAAATGAAACATATGACCTTAAAAGGATGCTACAGTAGAATTTATCCTTCAGGTGATATTCTGAATTAAAGGAAGTCTCAAGAGAGAAAATAAGGAGACAACCCCCAATTGGCAGGCCTTGCTCAGGATGCTCTTTCTTTTCCTTAATGACTACCATACTGCTGAAGGCAAAGTTACAGGCACGACCCCCAACAGAGAAACCTAACAGACCAGACTCCAAGGGTGAGCGGGGAGGAGGCGGCCCAGTTCACACAGGCATCCCCAGGACACCCAGCGGATCAAACACTCCTAGGAGCAGACCATGTTCCAGGTTCTCCCTGCAGTAATTCCGCTCCCTGAAGCTACAGTGCTAGACTGGGGAGCCCTAAGGTTCACAGACAGGCGGTCCTATCCCTTGACTTCTCCTTCCCCTTGACTTCCTTCCACTGTTATGACCAAGTCCTGACCTCTGGTTATTCAAGTCCATTGTCCTCCACTGAGCTCTGGCCATAACTAAACTCACCTGTGCCTGGAGAAGTAACGCTTAGGCGAAGGGAAAACTCTACAGAGGCATAAGAAACCTGGCCCCTGCCCCGGGCACGTACCCACTTGCACGAGGTGGATGAGGGTGGCTGCTGGTGCATGAAAGCACAACCCCCCGGGCCTGGCAGAAAGCTTCCTGGTGTCGAATCCTCCTGCAAGGCCCGCCGGGATGGGTGGATGCCCTTCTCCAGCACAGGGAAGCCTTTGTGGCTTCGCTACTTTTGCCTTCTGCAAAAGCTGCTGGGCTCACTCCACTCCTGTATCCTTGATTAGACTTCCACAGGCCCTAAAAGGCGGGGACGAGGGAGAAAAAAGGGGAAAATTCTGAAAGATGATGAAATGTACATTACTCCGGTTATAGATACACTAAAAGCCCTGACTTCGCCACTATGCAGTAAATCACTGCAACAAAATTACTCTTGTACCCCAGAAATTTATACAAAAATAAATAAATAAATACGTTTTTTAAGAAGTTGATGAGAGGTGAAGCCTGGGGTTGACGGGGACACGGCGGACAAGATGGGGCCGTGCTCTGCGGCAGAGCTTGGCGAAGTCTGGAGAAGGCAGGGGGCAAATGAAAAGTTCAACGCTCTGAGACTCAGAATGACCCCTAAACGGCTGGCCCCCACTTGTGCCCCAGAGTCTCGCGCGGCTACAAAGCAGGGCTCGGCTGCCCGAGATGTCTGGGGGGAGTCCCCCAGCTGTCTGCTGTAACTGCAGTCCCCGCACGAGGCAGCGGGGTCAGCGGAAAGCGCCCTGATGCGGCTAAGATGCCGCGCTCGGGTTCGCGACCCCAGGCGCCGCCCGGGACTGCTTCGGGGGCGCAGGGATCCCCGGGATCCACCCGCCACCCGGGACCGCGCCGCGCCTGGGAGGGGCCTGGGGGAGCGGCTCTGTCCCCGCCTGAGCAACCGGGTCAACGCGGGCCGGGGGCCCGGCGCGCCCCGGGAACTCTGCGCCCCGCTGCGCGCACCGGGAAGGGGCCGGGCGCCCGGGGCCCGGGAGAGCCAGGGTCGCCGGCCCGGCCCGCGGCGGGTGGGAAGGCGCGGGCGGAGGCGGTGGAGAGACCGCAGCCCTCCGGGAAGCCGCGCCGGGCAGGGGAGCGGGCGAGTCCCACCTGGAGACGGCGAACCGGGGCTACAGAGGAGGACGAGGAGGAGACGGCGGCTGCTCGGGAGGAGGGAGTCGTCATAACCGGCTACTGCCGCTCACCGGAAACCTCGGGCGCCAGAGCCGGGCCAGGGGGCGCCAAGGAGCAGCCGGGACACCTTGGCCCGCCGGCGCGGGGGCGGGCCCGAGCCCCGAGGCGCAGGACCCAGGGGCGAAGTCCGGGCAGGCTGGGGCGGCGAGGAGGGGGCCGGGAGGGCTCCGGTCTGCTTTTCCTCCCGTTCTCCAGCTGAGGGTAGTGTGGCGGCCTCTGACCCGGCTTCCCGACCGGAGCTAAAACGGCACAGAGAGGCGGACCCCCGTCTCAGTCTCAGCAGCACTCTCCTTGGGAGAAAGCCTAAGGCGCTTAGAGGACTTCAGGACAGGCTGGGTAAAAATCCTGACTCTGTCCCTCTCTCCTGCTCTACGTCGAGGCTAATTTTTACTGTTTTCATATTTCGGGCAGAGGTTGCTGCAGTAACTTTCAAGTTTGAGGCTGACCGTAATTGACAGAAGACACTTTCCAGTACTGAGGATACTTTGGAGTCCACGCACATTTTAAAGTAGTATACCTTTACCTATCTGTGAACTCACCGAGTTCAAATGCTACTCTGTGGAGTTTAACTTTTATGGTTTTGTTATTTTATAATTATTTGCATTATAATTGCTTATTTATATTATCATAATTAGCTGAACGCTTCTCTCCCATTCTCTTCAATTCTTGGCGCTCCCAGTTCTATTAATAGTATTATGTCCAGAGACACCGACTCAACTTGAACTGATTAAGTGAAGGGTGACACCGTCAAAATAAATGCTGTCATACTCAGACACATGACGTCACCAGAATTAAGTAATATGAATCATAAGGAAACAACAGTTTGTTCCAAAGGCTTGCATGCTTTCTAAATAATTTTTTAGATACTGTTATAAGAATTGTTACAAGTTCCATTAGTGACATGCTAAATTAGGAATATTATCTGAAATTTTTTTCAAATAACAGCAAAATATAGTATGTAACATGTGCCAAGCAGAATTCTAAAGCACTTTACAGCATTAATTCATTTATTCTTTATGTAAATAAGACTTTGCTTTTAAGGGAACTACTACTCTATTATTTTATACTTTGTTCACCCCATACCAGTAAGAACAGTAAATTTTACAAATGCTTTCTCTGGCTGGGCACAGTGGCTCATGCCTGTAATGCCAGCACTTTTGGAGGGTGAGGTGGGAGGATCCCAGGCGGGAGGATTACTTGAGGGCAGGAGTTCCAGACCAGCCTGGGCAAAATAGCAAGACTTCATCTCTACAAAAATAATAATAATAATAATAAAATAACAATAATAATGTTTTCTCAGCCTACATGCCACCAGCCTTTGTCATGTACAAGAAATGTAGCTTTCCTGTTAGGTAATTCAGAGTGAATTGTAGTCATTTAAAATAAATTTTTAAACAAGCTGATTTTGTACCATTGTATAATTAAAAATATATGATATGTAAATATAAATATATACATACATAATAAATGTAATACAAGAAAGGTTTCCAAAAATAGGTTAGTCTAATTGCAAGGATATACAAACCACCCAAATTAGTATGACATCTACATGGTGATATTTTAAATGGCTATATACTGAGTGGTCACTCACAAGAAACAAGGCATGATTTCAAGAACATCAGATTGAGTTCTGCCTTACTGCAATAGCCATTCTCATCATAGAATTTCTCCCTAAAATACCAATGTTAAAATTTACTTTTAATCTTTCTTCCAATTGACTCAAATGTCTCACCTAATAGGAGACTAATTGATTAAACTATGGTTTATCCATACAATGTAGAACTATGCAGGTGTAAAAAAGAATTGAGAAATATCTATATACACTGCAGGATGTATTATTGAGTTGCTATCATTTATCTAAGAAAGAGGAGTACATATATATACACACATACATTTTCTTATTATTTTACAAATAGAAAATAACATTTAAAATGACTTCCTATGGGGGAAGGGAGGGAATACGGGTATAGGGGACAAAGAAGATAACTTCTCAGAATACATCTAATAAAGATGTGACTTTGGAACCATGTAAATATATTACATTATAAAACGAAACTAAATTTTTAAAAAAAATCCTTCAAAATTTAAATAAAATGAAACTAAATGAATGTTATCCATTCATGGCCAGCCTGTCACCCAGAGAAACTATCCCGAGTAACTCTGAAGCATAAGCTGTACATCCTTAATGGGATGCATCCTCAGTACTAAAATAGTTGCAAGAAAAACCATAGACTGTTTTCAGTAACCAAATTGTTGGTGGCACTGTTGGTATTATGGGATAAACCAAATAGGAGTAACGAAGATGGTATTAATATCTTTGAAGCTGAAATTTTTGACATGTCATAGATGAAAGCCTGATCAGGTTATATAAATACATTGTAGTTCTGAATTTCAATTGACGGTCTCAATATGAATTAATAATATATTTTATCTTTAGAAACAAATCTCTCCTATGTGCTCCATTGAAAAGGGCTAGAGGGAGTGTATATTCATGACAACTTGAATCTATGCTCCTGGGTTGCAATCTTCAAGCGTGGCCCAAATAAATTTTATTAATTTTGCCTCAGTTTCTTCCTTTTAGGATGACATTTCTCTTCCTTGTTTTTAAAAAAGAAGGCCTCCTATTAATCTTTTGGTCTCTTCTAAGATGCTGCTAGTAATCTCCCTAGGCCTGTGTGATTTTTACTCTGAATACTTTTCTCTGTTCTTTTTCCGTTTTCCCTGTTCTCATAACCTTCTACTCTTCTTTCATATTTTGAAACTTTTTTTTTTTTGCCCTTCTGCAACAAACAAACTCATTTAGGTAACATCCTGGTTTTGTTTGAGCACTTGATATTTCGTATAGAATATGCATTTCCTGGATTTCCAGTTAAGTGCAGTGGAAGAATCCCTGCCCAGAAGTCAGGAGACCTGCAGAATCCCAGCTCAGTCACTAACGAGGTTATGAGACTGTGGACGAGACATTTACTGTGGCTTTTGTTTCCTTCTTTGTAACATTACATATTGGAATTTACAAAATCATTCTGCTCCTTATAGTTCTAAAATTTTAAAGGAATTTAGAATTACAAATTATTATATATTTTTAATATATTATTTATAGAGATTTTATATTCTACAAATTCTAAAATGAATTAAAGAGTTGCCAGGCTTCCCTTTGGGGTACTCTATTTTAAATTTTATTTTTATAATAATTACTTTTTTGTTTTGTTTTTAGAGACAGGGTCTCACACTGTCACCCAAGCTAGAGTGTAGTGGTATGATCATAGCTCACTGTAACTTTAAATTCCTGGGCTCAAGTGATCCTCTTGCCTCAGTTTCCTCAGTAGCTGGGACTACAAGCACATGCCACCTCACTCGGCTAATTTTTTTATTTTTTGTAGAGACAGGGTCTTGGTATATTGCCCAGGCTGGTCTTGAACTCCTGGTCTCAAGTGATCGTCCTGCCTGGACCTCCTGGGATTATAGGTGAGAGCCACCATGCTCAGCCCAATACTTACTTTTTAAAATTTCAGAACTTCTTTTCCTTACACGGATATTTTTAAATAAATGCACAAAAGTAATCGTATTTTATCTGGATTTTTTTGTGTGTGTACACTTTTTCCCCTTTATTTGCTTGATCTTCCTCTCACTCTTCCTGCTTCTACACTTACATCTGTTAACTAAAGAAAATGATGAGATTCGTAAAAAAAAAAAGAAAGAAAGACAGAAAAGGCCTAGAAACAACATACCTAGTAGCAAGAAGCATCCCTTGTGCCCAGATGTGATCTCTACAAACCGTTTCCCGTTAAAAGAAACAAATTCCATAGAAAAATGGATGATCTTGGGTCTGGGTGTAATGTACAAGATAAGCCTGAAACACCTTATATCAGGAAGCAGGGAAGCAATCAAAGGTTATTAGGGTCATATCGAAAGGACTCAGATATTTCCACCTAATGAAGTATTTTTGCCAAAAAATAATTGCCTTTAGATCTAAATATAGGAGGCAGAACACACTAAACAACCACAGGTATGCAATCAACAACATGCAGGTGGCAGGAAACTCTACAGGACAAATGATCCGATTTCTTCTACAAACAAGAAACTTTGTAGAAATTGTAAAAATTAAGAAAAAGACACTTTGGGAGGATCACTTTAGGCCAGGAGTTCGAGACCAGCCCGAGCAAGAGCAAGACCCTATCTCTACAAAAAATAGAAAGTTAGGAGGGCATGGTGGCACACACCTGTAGGATCAGCTACTTGGAAGGCTGAGGCAGGAGGATCGCTTTAGCCCAGGAGTTTGAGGTTGCTGTGAGCTATAATGACACCACTGCACTCTAGCCCAGGAGACAGAGCAAGACCCGTCTAAAAAATTAAAAAATTAAGAAAAAGAGAAAGATGGAAGAGGTACCCAGAGATTAAAAGAGATTTAAGAGACAAATCAATTACAATCAGTAAATCTTAATTGGATCTTGATTCAAACTAATGAACTTCAAAAACTAATTTAAGACAACTGAGGAAATATTAATGTTGACTGTATATCCAATGATATTAGGAATTAATTTTTTTAGGTGTGATAATGCCATTGTGATTTTCTAAGAACTTAAATATTAGAGATACGTACATAAATGTGATGGGTCCAATCATGTCTGAAGTTTGCTTCAAAATAATCAGTTCAGGGTTGAAAGGGAAGAACAAAAGTGAGGTATAAATGAAATAAAATGGGCTGTAACTATTGAACACTGTTGAAGATGGTTAATGGGTATATGGGCACACATAAGTGTTCTATTTTTGTTATGTTTGAAATGTTGTATAATCAGAATTTTTACAATGCATTGAAGTTTCCTAATTGTGTTATAAGTTTGCTGCTCACATATTGACATTTTGGATAGTTTATGTAAGAGTGCTAGCAAAATGCTGACCCATCAGCAGAATATAGTTTACTCGTTCTCTGATATATCCAACTGTTTCCATAATTAAAAGGTATTGAAGTTTTAAGTGAATAAAATTTGGCTAAAGTTGATCTTACGCTATAGTTGATCTACATGCTTATGATTTTATAGAAAAGCAGTAAGAAAAGTAGTACCATATGGTTAATAGTTCAAAGCATGGACTGTGGAGCCAAACTGCACAAATTAGAATCCCAGCTTTGCCACTCACTTGCCAAATGACCTTGAGCAAGTTACTTAACCTGTCTTCATGTTAAAAGCGAGGGTGATAATGGTATCAACTTTAAAGGCTGACTTGGAAGATGAAGTGCAGGTAAGCAATTCCTTTTCCAAAATTCTTGGGACCGTATGTGCAGAATAGGTATGCACACCATTTATTACCTAATACCCCCATCGAGCCCTGGGTTAACGCCCCATAATCCCACACAATAGTTCTGCAGCAAAATGTGGGAGTACTCATACCAAGTGAGATAAAGACCATAAATAGCCCCATGTCAGCATAGATCAGGCTTCACCACCAAAGTAGATTTGACAGCAAATATATTTTTAAAAATGTGTTTTTTTAAAGTTTTCTAGATTTCAGGACAGTGGTTATGGGATTATGATCCTATGTAAGTGAATTCCTTACACAGTGCTTGGCACAAAATAAGACTGTTTCCTACTAACAACATGACCGCAGATGTTTGAATATGTATTTTTAAAAATTAAGGTTGTAATTTTGAAAGAGAATAGGCATGCCATTGTATAAAAATGAAAGGGATATCTCTATCTACTATGCTTTGCCCATTACTACCAGTAAAATCAAGAACATTTAATATTAAATGAACATAAAAATCTGCATTTACTCCTTGCTTAATACTATTTGAGATTCTAAATACTAAATTTAATTTACTTGGGAGTGGGGCAGTGTGTGAAATTCCAGATAGGTCTAAGAGTAAATTCTCTTTATCACATTTGTGGATTACTGAAGCATTTTTGGTTTTGTTTCATTTTGAAAAAAAGTATTTAAGTATTAAGTAAGACAGACATTTAATTTCCATTCTATCTTATAAAAAGACCTTAATTTGTTAAAAGGTAAAATGCACTAGTATAAAGACAATAGCTTACAAGTACTTTTAAGGATCAAAGTTACAAAGCTCAATAACACAAGCAATATGAAGTCAGGAATAGAGGGTAACTTATTTTATGTTATTACTTGAATACAGAAATGTTATAAAACTTTTAGAAGAATGTTTCAATATTAAGATTAAAAATTGACAAAAATTATCCTTTTAGTAATTACCAGTTACATTAAGTAAATTCTTAGAATTATGTTTTCCAAAAACCTATCTTTGTTAGAAAAACTACAATTGGTGTTAATAATATTCTTAATAGCTCAGAAAATTTGGGCTTATCCTTTTTCTTAAAATATGAATGCTAAAGTTATGTAAGTTATAGTATCTTCATAAAACAATACAACTTTCATTCATTGCTATTGACCATTCTAAACTGTTTTAAAAATGAAATACATTATTACTATTTTAAAAGCTTTATTAAATCAGACCCATGCTTATTATTCTTTCATTTAAAATTAAATTATAATATCAATCTGTATTTTTAATCACTTTTAGCCCTTTACAAAATATGTGATTAAAATTTTTATAATTTAAACCTGACCTAGAACAGGAATGAAAAACTATGATACACCAGAACATAGATGTACATACACTAAACAGTAGTAAAACAAGATAAAGCTTCTACACTCATTTTCTTTTTGTGGCTATTTTCTAAATACCTATAAATCATATGCTTTTAATAGGCATTCAAATAAAACTTTCAATTAATAAATCAAATGCCAATTGAGGGATCATGAGAAAAAAATTTCCTCAACATTGTTTTCATTTACTTAACTGAAAATACTTGTTTTCTTAGGTCAGAAATTATCCACAGTTAGAATATCATAAATCACAATATAGATATATTTAGTACATTCCACATGCTATACACTGTATAACCGAAAGTTCTCAAAAACGAGGCAAAAGAAAGGTAAAAAATGGTAGTTTCAATTTAGCTTCCCAACAGTTGGAAGGATGCCTACAGTCTGTGCTTAGTTGTCTATATTATAATCACCAATTTTCACACTTCTTTTACCCATTTTTTATATCCTTGAAATTATTATTTGTAGTATCTTTGTTTTCTTTCAAGAATGTAAACATCTAACTACAAACTATTTTTTTCTCCATTTAAATGTAAATATTATTTTACTACCATGGAATATGGATAAATTTCAATGACAAACAGCAAAATACAGCAACCAATATTCAATAAGTATTCTGCCACTTACTGGAGTTTTTCAAGAAACTGATTCAGTACACATTCTCAACTTATGAGATCTAAGTGTACGGTAATCAAAATAAGATCAGTGTGAATATCAGCTATTAATTTGTGGATAAAGAGTAATATATGGTAATATATAGCCAGAAACTTAAATAGCTGTTTGTCACTTTTTAAATAAATTGAAAACACTTTAAAATTTTAGTGAATTGATTTTCTTAATGTTAATTAGGATTAAGAAAAAAGAATGTTTACTATTATGAAATTGAAAGGTAGAGGAGTTTTAGTTTTATTTCAATCTTTTCTCTGCAACTGAAGGGTTTTTTGTTTTGGTTTTTTTTTACTAATGGGTATTTTAAAAGAACTATTTCATAATTCCTAAACTCCTAGTTTCAAACATTTGACAGAACTTTGCACTTAAGTTTCATATACAGTAGCCCCCCCACACCCCTTATGGATAGTTTGCTTTCTGTAGTTTCAGTTACCAATGGTCAACCACAGTCCAAATATAGGTAAGTACAATACAATATTTTGAGAGAGAGAGACCACATTCACAGGACTTTTATTTCAGTATACGAGCATTGTTAAAATTCTTCTATTTTATTATTAGTTGTTGTTAACTTCTTACTGTGCCTAATTTATAAATTAAACTTTACCATAGGTATGTATGTATACGAAAAAGCATAGTATACACAGGGTTTGCAACTATCCATGGTTTCAGGCATCCACTGGGGGTTGGGAACATATGCCCTGCAAATAAGGGGGAACTACTGTGTTTTCCAATTCTGCACATTTCTTATTGCTTATCAGTCTTGTTATTCTGCGCCTGAATATTTAAGAAATATATCAAGCTGACAAAAAGCTATTAGACTGTTTTTTACCACAAAAATATAGAAAATTAACTTTATGAATTTGGCTCACACTGAAAGAATATTTATTAATGCTACAAATCAGAAATCCAATGACAGAAATACTGTCTGGAATACAAGAAGAACAAAAATGAGGTCACTTGAATTGCCCTGAAAAGCTCTCCAAATTCTTCAAGATAGCTTACTTGTTGCTATACTCCGGAATGTTTAAAATTTAACTAAAAATTAAATGAGTTTTTATTTGTGAATACAGGCAGTTAAATGACTTTCAGTAACAAAATGTATCAAAATATTTCACAGGTCTAAAACGCAGGCCAGTTAACATTTTAACAAAATAAAATTTGGAAGAAGGCATAGCTATTTTTAAAGCTATTCCATGCCATTTTTGTGTTTAAAGTTTCAAGAAAAAAAATAAAATGATTAAGTCACACAGAATTATAAAATGCCAAATCCAAATTAACTCCCATAATTTTTCTATTTTGTTATGAATATTCTATAATATCACTCATTTTTAATCTGCCAAAAATATGGGTTTACAAAATATGAACAAATAATTTTTAAGGAGTAAATTATGTTAAGATTTTTATTACTTTTGATTCATTTTATAGGGTAGTAAAACAATACCTCTTTAAAATCACTTAAGTGTTATTGATGCTATCACAAAATCATTGCAAGTAAATTTTTTCTACTATTCAACTATACCTAGATAACTTTAAATATGTACAGCTTCTCTGGACAAGTACCAAAAGGTACCAAAGTTTGTATAGACTTAATTGTGAAACCTGGGTGAAATAAATTTTCAGACCAAAAAATTTTTATAAGTTTAAATTATTCACTCTTTAAATTTCAGACAATGTCAGTGAGACTTCTATTACTAAAGGGAAAAAATTAGTTTAAGGCTGGGTGTGGTGGTATGTACCGGTAATCCCAGCTACTAGGGAGGTGGAGAGGGGATGATCGCTAACCCAGGAGTTCGAGATCAGCCTGGGAAACATGGAAAGACCTCATCTCAAAAAAAAAAATTTAAAATTTAATAATCACAGGTTTAATAACTTTTTTTAACACTTAATATACATTTTCATGAGCAGTAATTAAGACATGTTGAAAATTTAAATGTGAAAGATTTCAAAGTTTCAATGTTAGTATTACTCTTTAAATGTTCTCAGTATATACAAACATATATAAATTATAGATACAACTAGTTATATATCTACAATACATATATGAATACCGCTCTCCTTCCTTAGCCATATTGACATGAGGATAAAGTAATAAATCTCTGCTATTCAAGGCAAAAAAAAAAGAGAATGTTTTAAAAATAAATCTTTCAAGAACAGTTTCAAAAATAAAGTTCAGATATTGCACAAAATAATTTAACTGTAAATATTACTACATACTGTAAAACAACCTTAAAAAAATTTTGTACTGTATAGTAAATCCCATTTTCTAATTATATAAAAGAATTTATTGGAAGTTTCCATTTAGACAGTAAATGTTTACATTCAGTTTGATGGGAATTCAATCTTCACAAGTTAACTGAGCCTTTGCCTTAAAAGCTCATCTATTTGAGTCTTATACATATTTTTTACGTCTTCAAGATCTAATCGAAGTTCTTCTGCCTCTTCTGCTTTTTCTCCATACATCTGCAGAATAGTGTTATATCTTTGATCCAAATCCTGCAAAATGTATTTGTTTACAATTTTTAAAATAACTATATAGAACATCTTTAATACATTTATATTATCATACATGAATCAACAGTAAACACATTACAAAATAAAGTGTATACTCATGTCTTTTGAAAATTAAACTCACACTCTATGTTGGAATAAATAGCAAAAAGTGAATTTTTTAAAAAAAGCAAGCCAGACAGCTGTCAATCTTATCAAATGGCTCTACTAAATCTGTAATTTTCCCCACGTATGGCTTAGTCTTTCCTCTCCCATTAATTTAAGCATGCAATGAAATTTCAGTCTTTTCGGTTCCTTGTGGTTTAAGTATTAGGCCCATGGGAAAAGTCAAAAGAAAATATATTCTCATTTATGGCTTAACAGTGTCTCCTAATATCCAAATATGATAATTGTGATGATACACATAACATCAATCGACAAAATACTACTAAGTTCACACAAAGTTAAATGTTACAAATGAGACTTGGCCAAATAAAATCTAACTTTCTTCCTATACTGAGACTAAACACACTTGTGAAAAATACTTTGGATATGTAATGACACACTCAAGATAAAAGATTCATTTTTAAATACTCTTTAATTTAAAAATACCAATACTCTTTAATTTAAAAAAAAATCACTAAAGCATACATACATGCATTTTACATAAACTAAAAATATGACATTTAATGTTACTGGATTAAAATACCTTAGACTCATCCGCAAGTGAAGAATACTTACTCTTAGCTGAGTTCGAAGTTTGGGTATCTCCTTCACTTTCTCTTCAAGTTCATCATTTTGATTTGTTAATTTAACTAGCTCTTCAGCCATTATTGATCGAGTTTTTTCTAGATTGCCAATTTCTAGCTGAGAAACATTACCAGAAAACAGTTTAAATCAAAACGTATCTTGTTTAATACTCCCACTAACATAAAAGTATTTAATGTGTTATTTTTGAAGAGATAGACATGTCAAAACACAACCCTCAGCTAGCTCTCTTAAGTAAAAGAAACAGTGGCAGAAGAAGAGCCCCAACTTTCCTCAGAGGCATACCACGTATACGGTTTGCTATAAAACAGAAAGATAAAGAACTAAAGAAAATGTCATTTGTTTGAAAAAATACAACTATATATTTTTCTCTAATACTTCACTTATTCGAATTTTTTCTAAGAATCCAGAGAAATACACACTTAAAGTGTATCTGTGTAGGTCCTTCCATCTGTGTAAGTCATATTGATAGAAGCCATCATCACTACCACAGAAATTAATTAGAGCCCTCAAGCCCATTGGGCTATACAAACATACCTCGGATTAAGAGTATTCTAATCTATTTTTCGCTAATTCAAGTTCTTTAATAGAGTAATATTTAGGATCAGAGTGCTTTGGATTTCAAATTTTTTCAGATTTTGGAATATTTGCATTATATATATTTGCTGGTTGAGCATCCCAAATCTGGAAATCCGAAATGCTCCAATGAGCATTTCCTCTGAACATAATATTGGTGCTCAAAGTTTTGGATTTTGTAGTATTTCAGATTTCAGATTTTCAGATTCAGGATGCTCAACCTATAAAACATTTCAACATTTCTCACTGCATAAAGTTTTTAAAAAGCAAAAAAGATGGGGGGATTCTTCATCAACAAGTCATTTTTTTTTCTTTTATGTGCAGGGTGTTATAGTTCTAACACCCCATTTATTCATTCCTTTCTAGGGAGTTGGAGCGACTCATCTAAGTGGTAAATTGGGTAAGAATAAAATGGGCATGCTCAGTTCAGCCACTTTCCCTTTTTCTATTAGGAAAGAGTGGCCTGAAAAAAGCAGGCATTCTCTGCTCCTCGATGCTTGTAAGTCTTAACTAGGCAAGCTGTAACACATGAGGGAGGCCTGTCCCAGTCCAGCATTTCCAGTGACAGAGTGAAGAAGTCTACCTAATTCTGACAATCAGTTAGCAGGCTCATTTGGCTCTTATCCTTGGCTGATTTCTCCAACTACCCTTTATCATTAACATATGTGATACATTTTGGGCTTCACATGCCACTATTTCATTTTATTTCTCAATTTGCTCAGAATTAAGGTGGAAATGAAGGGTGCTATTTATTGGGGCCCAAATTTTCAGTTACTTCTATAGCACATTTAATTTTTTTTTTTTTGCAGAGACAGAGTCCCACTCTGTCACCCAAGCTGGAGTGTAGTGGCACCATCAGCTCATTGCAGCCTTGAACTTCTGGGCCCAAGCCATCCTCTTGCCTCAGCCTGCCAGGTAACAAGGACTATAAGCACAAACCACCAAACCCAGCCAACTTTTTAAATTTTTTGTAGAGATAGGGTCTCACTATGTTGCCCAGGCTGGTCTCAAACTCCTGGCCTCAAGCAATCCTCCTGCCTCAGCATGCCAAAGTGCTCGGATTGCAAGCCTAGTACATTTAATTTTTCCAGTACCTGTAAATGAGTAATCTCTCCTTCCCTTAGCTTTAGCTGAGACTGTAGATTTTCAATAATGCTTGATCCTGCTCCCATCCTTACAGCATCATAAAGATTGCTTCCATTTGCTGATGCAGACATTGGTCCAAATGAGTGATCATGAGATTCATCCTATGTTCATTTACAAAGCATACACAATTATTCAGTTAGCATAGACTAAGTTCCATTATCAGGTTCAAACAAGAGGGTTCTGTCAATTCTTGCCTTAAAATGTCTATGACTTTCTCAAAGGCACAAAATCATCTAGATTTCCCCACTGCAATTAGCACTTCTCCACAAATATTCAGATGAACTGCTTGTGGAATAATGGCAAGGTCATGGTGATAGCCTGTCGGCCATCTGCATATTTCCTTTATCATTATTCAATTTAAGAGCTAAGGACAAATAAAAACTAACGCATCACCTGAGACAGAACAGATGTCTGTAGTCCTGCCATATCAACTCCACTTATTGAACTCGAGCGTGATATGGTGGGAGTGCTAGAAATAGAAAACGGCTTGTGTTCCTTAGAGAATAAAAAAAAATTCTATCAGATTAAAGAGCAAAGAGAGAAAGCAAGAAAATTTTCTAGAATTAATGAGAACAAAGATTCATTCTAATTTTCCTATAAAATGTTACAGATATGATTTTGAAGTCTTAGGAAAGGTATACTATTTAGTAATTAAAAGTGCAGACAGACTTGGCCAAAACATTACAGGACCCATTTATATTGCAAAAACATAATTTGTTGTTATTTTTTTAATGGAATGAGAATGTTTTTGTTGATGCATGTATATCAAGTAAACTAACTGCTTCATAATGTATAATACACTACCAATTAAACCTACTTCTTTAATGTAAAATTACTGATGAGTTTTACAAACCATAAAGTTTCTGGTTTATCTATTTCATTTTTAGTGTATTTGTTTTTAATTCCAAATAAACTCAAAAGGTAATTTAAATTTGCATATAGGTAGTTTTAATGTATTATGCTAACTCTAAGTACACTACAATTCTTTAAATATAGGAAACTCACTTTAGAAAAATTACCTTCATTAATCAGAAAGAAAGTAAACAAGCCAGTTTTACTCCTAAGGTGCCTATGGGCCAAATGAGGTACACTGGTTTCAGTGAGAGATCACAAAATTCATTTAGAAAGGGATGGGAAGGTCTATAATTCAAATTTTAGAAATCACAGATCTCTTTAGATATACTTGAATTACTTTGGGTACATTCAGAGCAGGATACTGATTATACTATAGGAGTTGATCGCTATATTGATTTTAGGCATAAAAAATTATACTTATAAAGCATAGCTAAAATTATAAAACAATGATTAATCACAACATCTACTAAATAGTTATACCAAAAACAAAACCATCAACAAAATTCAATACCTTTTCTTTTATTGTTTCTTGAGTGAAAATGGCTTTCTTCCTTTCTTGTTCAACTTTCATTCTTTCCATTTCTAACTGACTATTCAACAGTGTCTAATGGAGAAAGAAATAGACAATTTCTGTGATACTAATTCACACCAGGATAACAAGTCAATCTCAAAGTTAGGAACATAAAGTATAAACTCCTATTTGTTTACTACTAAGGATCAAGTTCTAAAAGCAGTGGCATCACTCATTTCATCTCATCATCTCATCAGTTTGTCACCGTCCCCAGCTATTCTTAATGTAAGCCCTACGGGTGAGTGAACACAAAGAGAAAAATACCTTTTCTTTCCTTGTCTCTTCAAGTGTTCTTACATATTCATCTTTTAGGTTTTCTAATTCAACTTGGTACCTATTAAACCAGAGAGAATTAAAACAAAAAAAGATAATAGTACAGACTATTAAAAATTCATTACTTTATTAACTCCAGTTACATTTTATTTTAATTACCAGCTCAACATCAGTGATTTTTCAATGTTTTTCAGATCATTTGGGTTCTACTTAGAAGCCAATCTATACATGAAAAAACTCCACTTTTGTGCATTTTATTTATTGGTGCTCTGGGTTAAGATTTCACTTAAGAAGAGGCTTCATAAAAAATAATTTGAGTATCACCATTCTATAATATGCTCAGATTCTGCAAAAGCTTATTAGGGAGTTTTATATTAAATAAAAATGTTTATAAAAGTTCAGATGTTTTACTTTATAAATCATTTTTACTTGACTGTTTTTTTAAAAAGTAAAATTTCCAAGGAAGAACTCACAGAGTAAAAAACACACTAATCATGGCCTTAATATAATCTCAGATAGATGGATTTTACAGCTGTGGGTTCCAAGAACCCAGACGTTAATTTAGAAAGACTGGAATGCTTCTAAAACCCTTGTAATATAAAAATAATTCCAATTAGTGGTCCTCAAACTATTTTGTGGTGTTACAGGCTCCTTTAAAAATCCAGTTAAAGGTATAAATTTTTTCCCTGGAAAAATGCAAATACACACAAAACATGCCACACAATTTCAAGAACCCATATGAGGGCCAATGAATCCCAGTTCTATTTTGTTACAATATCTTATTACTAATGACCCTAACTTTAGTTGTTACTGAAAGTGTTTACTTTTAGTTTTCAGTTATATGAAGCTAACAGCCAACAACATACTTTACAAAAGCGCTATACAGTATCATCAAAGTACCAAGAATATCACTAAAACAACATGCTCACCTATTATTTTCATCCTCCAGTTTTCTTAGCCTATTTTTCTCTGATTCTAGCTGGGCTTGAAATCTACTGTTTTCCTGTCTTAAGAGAGAATTCTGTGACTCTATGGAAGACATTTGAATTTTGTTGGCAAGGAGTTCTTCTGTAGCTGCACGCTCTCTTTCAACTGCTGCTGCCAACAAGGTCTGGGATTCACCTGATTGTAGAATAGAAAGAAAAATCACATATACATATATCCCAGAGACCAAGTCACCAAGTGATTCTGACTTGAAACTTTTAATGACACAAGTAGCCACATTTAAACTGATAACTACTTATTGCCCAAGGCAAGAATGCCTACTGAGACAAATGAACTGATCTTAACTTATATCTGTGTTATCATTCTTTTCCCAAAGTATTTTAATTTGAAAGTGGAGTCATATTAAAAGACTAGTGGGATAACAAGTGGTCCTGGAGCAATTGGATATCTATTGGCAAAAAAAAAAAAGAACCTCAACCTAAACATCATATCATATATGAAAATTAACTTAAAATGCACATTGACTTAAATGTAAAAGATAAAACTATAAAACTTTTATGAAAAAAATAGGAGAAAATCTTCAAGATCTAGTGGTTAAGCAAAGAGTACCTAGATTTGATACCAAAAGCATAAGCCATAGAAGGAAAAACTGACAAAAAAAACTCCTTTAAAATTTTAAACTTTTGCTTTATGTGAAGAAGATGAAAAAGCAAGCTACCGACTGGGAGAAAATAAATGCAAACCACGTATCTAGGACTAGTATAATATTTAGAATATATAAAGAACCCTCAAAACTCAACATTGAAAATACAAACAATCCAGTTAGAAACTGGGCAAAAGAAATAAATAGACATTTCACCATGGAGGATGTACAAATGGAAAATAAGGACATGAAATGATGTTCAATATCATTAGCTATTAGGAAAAATGCAAATTCAAATCATTGAGTTATGACAACACATATGTCTGAATAATAAAAGAAAAAAAGGAACAACACAAAATGTTAGCAAGGATGTGTAGAAACTAGATTACTCTTGTACATACAGCCATTCTGAAAATGGTTTGGCCTTTTCTTTAAAAAACTAAACATGCAACTACCATACGACCCAGCAATTGCACACTTGTGCATTTATCGAAAGAAATGAAAACTTATGTTCACCCTAAAACCTGTACGTGAATATTCACAGCAGCTTTATCTGTACTAGCCAAAACCTGGAATAAGCCCAGATGTCCTTTGTCAGGTGACTAAGAAAACTGGTAATATCCATACCATGAAATGAAACTCAACAATAAAAAGACTAACCCATTGATACAAACAACAATTTGTACGAACCTCCAGTGAATTATGTTGACCGAAAAAACCCAATCCCAAAATGTCACATATTATACAATTTTATTTACCTCACATTTTTAAAATGACAAAATTTTAGAAATAGAGGACAAATTCATGGTTGTGAGGGATTTGGGCTGGTGTGGGAGGGTTGAGAAGGTGGTAGGTGTGTTTGTAAAAGGGCAACATGAGACACTCTCGTACTGGAACTTTTCAGTATCTTAATTATGGTGATGGATATATGAACCTACATGAGTGGTGTTCTATATAGGACTAATACACACACAAATGAGTACTAATAAAACTAGAGAAATCTGAATAAAATTGGTAGATTGTACAAATGTCAATATGATTGTGATATTATACATTAATTTTGCAAAATTTTAACATTTGGGGAAATTGGGCAAAGTGTACAAGGAATCTTTCTATATTATTTCTTAAAACTGCATGTGAAAAAAAAAAGAAAAAAAAAACTGCATGTGAATCTACAATTATCTCAATTAAAAACTTCAATTAAAAAAAAAGAGGACTGGATAAGAGTCCGAGATTTAACCAAGGCAAGAATTCTCATGTTTTTCCCCACCAAAATAGACCTAATAATACCTTTATTTTACATTGTACATATCTATGCTCCTCTTAATAGCATTCTATGGTATGTGTGTTCTACGGCTCTGCCCATATTCCTGCACAATACCACGCATTACCCAGGGTACACAGACTCCAGAGTGAAAACAACAAAAACACCAGCTTCTAGCTTTCATTTATTATTAAATATTCATTTCAGAAGTTGTTAATTTCAGATGTCTCATATTGCATATTACATTGGTCTCAAAAGAGTTGTCATAGACAAATGAAAGACCTAAAATTTATACCTATAAATTTAAAAATATATGAAGGTTCATCTAGTTCAACAAATTTTTTTTAAAACAGATCAATCTCTCTCCAGACAAAATCTCGCACAGAACTCCAATAAAAAATGATAGAAAAAGGAGGCCCTATTTTCACTAAAGCAGTCTGAGAAGCCCAGAGCCTTATTTATCCAGCTTCCCTCTCACCATGACAACAGCCCCACAGACATCTAAGAGTCCTGGTTGAAAGCCACTAACCTAGTTCACCCTTCCTCATTCACCAGGAGTAGCCCAGACAAAGAGTTTGGAGCAATGTAAGTGACTTGTTCCAAACTGTTTGGCTGGATGATACAGAAGAAAACACAATACCTTGAGTCCATGTCTCCTGACCCCCATTCAGGTCTGTTTTTGTCACTACACTGTCATCTCTCAAATTACAGTTAGGTTTAGCTGTAGAAGGCACATATGAATTTTTCATGAATTTACTAGCTTCTGGGATACCTAGCATATCAAACACTACCTGTCTGTGCGTAAAGAAAAACATCTTGGAATAATAATTTTCTTTTTATTAACAGCACAGAAGGGCAACCTAGGGCATGTCTGTAAAGAAGCAGAGTATGGAATCTTAAGACTCCACAGTATCTCTTTTTTACAGTTTAATCTTGACTCTCCTTAGATCTGTCTCTGCTCTTGGAATTCTACCAGTGACAAGAATCATATCTGAGCTCTACTTCTTATGCTACTGCAGACAAACTAGAGAGCAGTCAGATTTAGCAACGGACAAGGAAAACCTGAATGCAGCAGTCTGTAAAAATGAATGAAAGAATGACATAGAAGTATTTTAGCCAGTATCTAACATATTAAGTACAGGAAAAAAATGGTTTGAAAGAGTCACAATTAAAGTATTGAAAAAGAAAAGGTAAAATCTACATGTTAGACACAAAATGCAACTATCAGATCAAGTGAATTTCAATTTCATATGGTTACCCTAATTCTATAAACAAGATGGAAAGGGCTTCTACATCAAGCACAAAAACTAAAGCAGTTACCAAGTCTGTCAGAAAGATTCTTCTCTAACTTCTCCCATGATGATGTCTGGGACCCTAGGGTTGCTTGCAAATTTTCTATTTGTCGAAGCAATGGTCTTGTTGTTGATGAAACACTTTGACTCAATTCTTGGTTTCGATTCTCTGCTTCCTGGAGTCTCTAAATCATGAAATTCGTAAGTCATTATCACTGAAAGCAATAAAAACACTAGTAAATCTAAATTTTATGAAAGATTTCTGGAAAAAATTATTTTTCCCAGAGTTATTTGCTTTTTTATTAAAGTATTTTTCAAACTGTTTAATCCTTCTGTTAGAGTTAAGTTGCATAAGAGTATCTCAATAAGTGCTTCTTTACAAAGCATTTCCAAGATAGTCTTTTTTTTTGGAGACAGAGTCTCGCTCTGTTGCCCTGGGTAGCATGCAGTGGAATCATCCTTGCTCACTACAATCTCAAACTCCTGGACTCAAGTGATTCTCTTGCCTCAGCCTCCTGAGTAGCCGGTACTACAGGTGTGCACCACAATGCCTGGCTAATTTTTCTATTTTTAGTACAGACAGGGTCTCACTCTTGCTCAGGCTGGTCTCAAACTCCTGAACTCAAGCAATCCTCCAGCCTCAGCCACCCAGAGTGTTAGGATTACAGGCATGAGCCACCATATCCAGCCTAAGATAGTCTTTAATTACCTGAAGGTAAAAAAAGACTTCATCGAAACCTCTAAGTAGTTGCCTCCTCATCCAAATATTTCTAAGTATTTATAAAAACAGAAAAATCAATCTTAAGTTGTACTGCCCCTCCCTTTTCCTGTGCATGTTCACAGATAGAAAATTCAAGTAGTGGCACTGAAACTGGGCACTGATCATCTGCCCCACAGTAATCAAAGATTGATAATTATTAATAAACTAGCTATTACAAATGAAAAAGCAATATTGAACATGCAATAAATCTACCATGATAAAATTATTTTCTATAAAACAAAATTAGGGAGACGGGCACGGTGGCTCACGCCTGTAATCCTAGCTCTCTGGGAGGCCGAGACGGGTGGATTGTTTGAGCTCAGGAGTTCGAAACCAGCCTGAGCAAGAGCAAGACCCCGTCTCTACTAAAAATAGAAAGAAATTAATTGGACAACTAAAAATATATAGAAAAAATTAGCCGGTAATGGTGGCGCATGGCTGTAGTCCCAGCCACTCGGGAGG
>CAUYSK010079306.1:0-17633 GCA_963575035.1 Avahi laniger | reverse complement strand
TCTGCCTTGGACGGTTCTGCACGTCGGAGGTACGTGCTCACTCACTGCAGGACAGAATGAGCAGAGCCTGGTGCCCACTCAGTGCTCCATAAAGTCAGCTGTTATTTTTCTTACACTGGGACACAGGAAGACCAGATGCCTTCCCCAAAGCCCCCAGCAGGTAGCTTCAGGTTTTCTCCCCTCTCGCAACTCAATCTCAAAACCCAGTCCCAAGACCCTGTGTGTATTTTGTAAAACACTCTGGCCCTTTCAGACTTCCCCAGGCCCTGCCCTGGAGCCTTGCCTTTGGGAGAGGAAGAGACGGGCGGGCGGGAAGAGGCACCAGCTCCCCGGCCAGACCTGAGACCTTGCGTGAGCCTTCCCCGCCGCTCAGAAGGGCCACTGGTCTGCGGCCCTCCTGCAGCCCACACTGACCTGGGAGCCACAGGACCCCGCCTTACGGAGCAGGCACACAGCACGAGGGGGTGCCTTCTCAGAAACTCCGAAACTCCAGGGGCCTGGAGGAATGCGTAGGACTGGGTGGGCCTCCGAGAAGCCTGTAGCAGAGGCAGAGCGAGGGAGGGAGGGTCCTTGCCTCCTCCACCCACCACGAGGCAGGGGCTACCATATAGCTGTGGGCAGAGAAGGAAAGGGCACAGTTACTGAGCGCCCACTGGGCACCAGGAGCTGAGCTGGGCGTGGTACGAGGTCAGCCTTGCTTGACCCCCAGTGAGGGTCCCCTCTCACCAGCCAACAGCCCGGTGGAGAGCCCCCTCCCCGAGAAACCTCTGGAGAGCACCACTGCCCAAGGGAAGGGAGGCCTGCTCAGAGCCGGCCGATAGGCTGCCGCTCCCCCAGAGCCGTGACTGCAGGGAGACAAGACGGGGCCCGGCCCAAGCACGTTCTTAGACGTTCATGAGGCTCTGACGTGGTGGGGGCAGAAAGGGTCACAGGCTTCACGTGCCCGTCATCTCAGAGCCCCCCTGCTGCTTCTTGCCTTCCCTGGCCGTCCCGTAAGAACAGGGCCACCACTCCGGTGGTGCCCACCCGTGGTCCACAGAGGTCCTCCAGGCCTGGTCCTTGCCCCTTGTAGACTAGTTTAACACAGTAAGCAGGTGTTGCGGCCTTTGTGAAAATATAAACGCATTTTTAAATCTTTGAAGGAAAGAAAGTGGGAAAAGCAAGCCTCTGAGCTCCGGTCTCTCCCCCTCTCCTGCCCACCATCCTCTCCTCTCCTCAGATGTCCCCACGGTGCGCACCTCGGCCACCGGGAGCAGGGAGACGGTGCAGAGAAGCTGCACCCCGCCTGGCTCCTGGCTGTCAGCACCCCGGCTGGCGGGATGGCCACAGACTCTGTCGCTCTGACGGCTGATACCGCCCCACAACCTGCAGGTCTGGAGCCTGGGCCGGGCCCTGATAAGCCGGGCCTGTCAGCGCCGCGTCCACACCTGCCTCGAGGAAGTGAGCGCCGCCTGCCTCTGCTCTGGGCGTCCTGCGCCTGTTCACAGACCCACTCGGGCTGCATGCCTAGGCCAGGCCACGGTCACCTTGAGGTGACCCCAGGGAGCCGTGCTGACCGGAGTAGGAGTGGGAAGAGTTCCCTCAATGCACAGAGTGTTCCGAGGATGGGGACTTTCTGTCCCCAGTGCCACCCAGGGCTCCTATTTCCAGATTCGTTTCCTCTGATCTCTTCCGGGTCTGTGTGGGCCGTTGGAGAGAGGCGGGCCGGGAGCTGATGGCACACGGAGGCTGGGCAGTGAGAGGGCCCTTCCTAAGGCATCCAGCGACACCCCTGGTGTGGCAGGTGACGGGGGGGGGGGGCATTTTGTTCCCAGAAGACATTTGACAATGTCTGAGACCTTATTGGTTGTCACGACTAGGGAGGGCATGCTACTGCACCTAGTGGGTGGAGGCCAGGGACACTGCTAAACATCCTGCAGTGCACGGGATGCCCCACACTGCAAAACTCACCTGACCAAAACGTCAGTAGTGCTGAGGTGGAAAAACTCCAAGCTGGACAATGCAGGGGCCAGCCTGGCAGTGCGGCCTCTGAACACCTCGCCCAGAGATGGCTGGGGTGGACCAGGGCCGGGGAAGGTCCTACCCTGGGGGACCAGATGCCTCCAGAAAGGCCAGACTACATCAGCAGCTCCCTGCCAGAGAGCCCGGCCCTTCCCTGTCCTCAGATATCGGACGCAGGTACTTTCTAGCCTGCAGCCTCTCAGCCCAGCTCATCCAGTAGGGCCATGGGAAATGACAGCAGTCGTTTCCTGAGTGACGCCCACAAGCTGGGCTCTGTGCTGAGGGAGGGAGGGATTATTACCACTCCCATTTTACAGATCAGGAAAGTGAGGCTCACAGCTGTTAACTGACTTACCCAAGGTCTCTGTTGTGGGCTAAGTCATGTCCCCCCAAAAAGGTATGGTGAAGCCCCACGCCCCAATCCCTTGGAATGTGATCTTATTTCAAAATAGGGTCTTTGCCGAGGTCCTCAAGTTAAACCGAGGTCGTTAGAGTGGGCCCTAATCCAAACGACTGGTGTCCACATGGAAAGAGGAGACGTGGACGCAGACAGACAGGCACACGGGGGAACGCCGTGTGAGGGCGAAGGTGGAGGGCGGGTGATGCTTCTGCCAGCCAAGGAGCAGCAGAGACGGCCAGCGAGCACCGGAAGCCAGGGCAGAGGCAGGAACCGTCTTCCTACAGCCCTCAGAGGGAAGCAGCCTGCCGATACCTTGACCTCAGCCTTGCAGCCTCCAGAGCCTTGAGACGATGAGTTTCTGTTGTTTAGGCTGCCTGTCGGTGGCACTTTGTTATGCCAACCCTAGAAAACCAACACAGTCACCCAGCTCTGGGTGGGCTCCGGGACACTGGGCCCAGATCCGCCAAACTCTGGTGCCAGACTCCAGCCACGTTTCTAGAGTCCCTTCCTTGACAGGACCTTAGTGTTTGACAGGTCCCTTAAGTAAGGCTGTCGCTTCCGGAAATTTCATTTAATTTGTGCTCATTGGTAGAGGCCTTCCTTCAACAGCTAAGACAATGCCATCAGGCAACATCCAGTAAAGCAAGCCTCCCCCAGGCTGCATGGCATGATGTTTGTGATTAATGGATAATTTGTTTGGGACCACATGGCCAGTAGGAACGGGTAGGGGAGTTGGTAGGAGTAGAGTTCAGGCTCTGGAGGCCTAAATGACAGTCCCGGGTTCAAATCCTGACTCTGCCACCCACCAGTGCGGGCTCCTAGGCAAATCGCTCAAGATCTTCCAGTCTTAGGTTTCCCAATCTGTAAAATGGGAATAACCGTAGTGTCCACCTCATGGGGTTTTGTGAAGATTAAGTGAGGTGATACCTGCAAATTGCAGGGTATAATTCTTGGCACACTGTGTGCCCTCGATGCCCAGCTCCTCTTAGGATCGTTGCTATTACTATGCCTGCGTCTTATGGCCCCAGGGAGACGAGGGGGAGTGGCTATTGCCATCAGCTTTGCCCACTGAATTTCATCTCTGCGTCCCCCTCCCACCCCACCTTGCTTTTCAGCACCAGGCCTGGGGCTAAGACCCGAGGGATTCAGGACAGGGGCGCTGGGGCCCACCCGCCACACTTTCCTTCACACGGTTCCCCGAGGAAGTCACATGGTGGATCACACGCAGAGCATGAAGTGCTGTCAGCAGCTCTGACACATTCCCGGGATGCCTACGCCCTCGGCCCCATGTGGGATCACGGCCAAGCAGGAAGTGAACGGCAAGGAGAGTCTCTGCCCCAGCGCAGGCTCATCTATGCCCCGCACATAAGTGGGCACCGCTGTTCTCCGTCCTGTGCCCAGGCAGGCATCACTATCAGGCCCGGGGCTACTTCCCACCGAGTGGAAGCCTCCACTTGCCACAGCCCACGGCACGGGCTACAGGATGGGCCACGTTTGCCGTCCCTGGCAGGAGAGCCAGCAAGGTGGGGGGGCGCCCAGGGACAGGTGCCCCTACAAGAGTCTGCGGGCGCTCTCCTCCCCTCCCCTGGGCTCAGTTCAGTGAACACCTACTGACACTCACCGTGGGCTCCACACTCCGTGGGACAAAGGCGACCCCAAAATGTCCCCACCCTCAAGGAATTTGTAGTCAAGGAGAAAAGAAACCAACAAGTTTTTGTTGTTTTTTGCTTTGCTATTTTATTGATTACAAAGGCCAGATCTTACAAAGTTTTCTGCCAAATCCCAGAAATCAGTGGTAGAAAAACTACAAAGGAAAAAGCCCCAAGCCACGTAATAAAAACCTGGGAGTTCGGGCCAGCAGGCACAGGGGCCAAGGTGGGCCTAGGATAACTGACTTAAAAAAAAATTTTTTTTGAGAAAAAGTAACACATGTTCATAATAATAAAAAAGAAATCAAACTTTCGAAAAAGGCACACGATTAAAGGTAACAACCCCCGCATCCGGCCCACCCCCTCGGTTCTACCCCCGTCCCAGAGAGCACTGGCCGATGTCTTACATCCCCTCCCTCAGCGTTTCTCCACAGCACGGCACACGCCCACGTCTAACTGTACGTCTGATTTTTTGCATATTTCTACTATTTAAATTATTAAGCTATTCAATTACTAAATTAAATTGTCTTAGAAACAATTCCATATGCACATATTTAAGCCTTATAGCACAATCATGTCCCTTAAAGCCCAAACCAGGGTGCTTTGGGCATGGCATGGGGTGGTATTAACAGGCAGGAATGGATGTGAACCGAGACTGCCCTAGACAGACACATTCTAGAAGGAACTGCACGAGGAGACAGCTAAGCCAAGCTGGATGCAGTCCCAGCCCACTGACACTGCTTTCTGAGCGTTTATCAAGCCTAAGCCTGGGACCGGGGCCTGGGGGTGGGAGACGACTGGGGCTGGGCTCTGGGCCCCCTCGGCTCTGAGCCACCTCTCCTAGTGGCTGGGAGACTCCCTGAGAGACAGTCTGGGGTTCAGAGGGGAACGAGTGAGCCAGGTTTTGGGGGAGACACGCTCATCATATTCCTCAGCGCTTCCCCTGACTTTTGCTACGGAAACTCCCACAGACGCCCCAGGCCTCGATTCAAGACCCATCTGCTTGGCCACGTCCCTGGTGGACACTGTCCCCAGGCCCCATTCTGGCTGTGTCCCTGTGTCATCCTCCCGGCCTCCCTTGGTCGACCAAATTTCCCTTGCCCGGGCAGCCTGTCTGCAACAGGGCACAACCTCCTGCTAGATTTCCAGGCCGCTGTTGGCCGAGAGTGAGCCGGGCACTGCCTCCTTGGGTTCCATCTCAATTAATGCAACATGTGCTTTCGAGCACCTACTCTGTGCCAAACGCTGGAGCTACACTAGGAGCTCCCCCCGCCCCCCGTGGCAGTTTACACAGGGCTCGCACTCTGACGGGGACACAGGTGTACAGGAAGAAGGATCCTACGGAAGCAGACAGGAAGGAGACTGGACCTAGTGTCCAGGCCTGGGCTGGCCTTTTTGGGGAAGGGACAGCTAAATCGAGTAAGTGAGGCTCGGCTGGCGAGGAGGAGAGAGACGGTGAACTTGGCGTGCCGGAGAACGGCAGAGACAGCCATGGGTCTGGGGTTTGGGGCGGAGGCGGGCAGGGCTGGACTTAGTGGGCCCTTCTGGACTGTGGTGAGTTCAGACCTCGTCCCGGGGCCACCAGCCCTCGCTAACGGAATGTAAACAGGACTAAAAGTGACAGGACCCAATTCGCCACCCTCCCTCCCCTGGAAAACACCTTGGGCTAAAAGGAAAAGTAAATGGGAAAACCTGACCCCAGGCCAGGGCCCAGAGAGGGCTGAGCCAGTGGTCTGGGCTGGGAGCAGCGGGGCCCAGGGCCAGGAGGTCACTCCGTAAGGACCTCTCTGGCCGCATCCCCGAGGGCTGCAGTACTGCAAGGCCAGAGACGGGAGGCAGAGAAAGGAAGTCTGGGGCTTCCCCGATCCTGGGGGACGGGGCCTGGGCGCTGGGCGGGGGATGCCCGGCCCCTCACGGGTACTCTCAGGGCCCAGGAACGCCAACATGGCTGCTTCCCCTGCACCCCACCGCCAGCCCCAGACCGGAGCAGAAGGCACAGGAAGCGAAGAGGACAGTCAAAAAAGGGCAACGCAGCCTGGCAGGTCAGTGGGTGCCGGGAATGGCGGCTCTGCCCTCTGCCTTGGCGCTGGCGTGGCACAGACAGGAAGCGGTTGGAACCGGCTCCAGAATTTTGCACGTGGGGCTGGCTGCGGGGGAGGTGCCCACGCCACGGCCGGGCTCTCCCATTGGCCCTGCAGGCTGACCTCATTGCCCAGAACCGCGGAGCGCTTCCTGGGGTCACATTCCGCGCTGAAGAGCCCCTCTTCAAGGCCTTGGTCGGCGCCAATGTCTTTTTAGGAAACCAAGGCTCTAATTTTAGTGTCCCAGCCTTTGACACTTTATCGAAATAGCTCCCTGTTTTCCCTTGTGTCCCTGCCCCTTCCTTGGAGAAGGTGAAGCCCCTGCATCCCCGTGACCCGAGCTGGTGAGCACGGACCCAAGGCCTTGTATGGATTCTGGCGGAGGGACGTGTGTCCCTGCGGTCCGTTCTGCGTGGCTGGGCCCGCCTCTGGGAGGGCATCTCAGAGCATCCACGTGGCAGGGACCCCACAGCAGCCAGGCCCCAGCGAGAGCCCCCTCCGCCTCCTCTCTGCCGTTCTACCATGCTCAGGCGTGGCACAAACTCACGTGACCCCAGTTTAGGTCCCCAACCCCTGGAAGTCAAGGCTGCCCAACCCAGCCTGTGGCTGTAGGAGTCATGGGTGAGCCACCCCTTGACCAGGGGACCTCTCTTTTCCTCGTGCAAATTCAGCGCCCTTCTGGCACCAATGACAATTGCTAAGCCTGTTTTGAGCACTTACTACCACGGTGCCAAGTGCTTCTCATGCGTGATTCCATTTAGTTCTCTCAACCACCCTGGGAGGCGGGTGCTATAATTGTCCTCAAGGTCATGGAGCTGCTGAGGGATGACACCGGAATTTGAAGGCAGGAAATCTGGCTCCCAGCCCTCAGATTCATGGTTCTCGTGGTGCCGTCACCTAAAGACTCTCCCTGGATCCTTGCACCAGCCCTCTGCCTACTGCCTGCGTCCCAGCCCTTTCCACAGCGTACTCTGCTCAGATTCTTCCAGGCGTCCTAAGCGAGGAGACCAGAGGGGTCATCCTGCTTGCCTGAGTTCACACAGCAAACTAGTGGTAGAAGAAGACACCTGGCTCCAGAGCTCTAAAGTCCAGGTGGCATACCCAGGAGGAAGCTGCAGCCCAGCCAAGAGGTGACGGGTCTGACAGACGATCACATGTCGGCCCACAGGTGGTCCCAGGAAGCAGCCAGGCAGGTGCACTGGGGCCTGGGAAAGCGTGGCCGGCAGCATTTTCCCCAACGGGCCCACGTTCTTGGCAGCAGAAAAAGCTTTCTAAAGGGACCACCAGCTGGCTCAGTGATGGGTGGCTGGGAAGCCTGATTCGGCAGGCTCCCAGGGACAATGCCCGTCAGGGCCCATATTCCACCGGGAAACGGACACATTGCAAAGGAAAAAGCCAGGATGGGCTTCCCAGGCCTTCTCCTGCCGCAGGCAAAGCCCGCACCCCACATCCAGGGGCTCCCTGGAGGGACTGTGAGTGGCCAGAGCTCCCTCCTGGGGCTCCGAGGCCTGGCTCCTCCAATGGGTGCCCTGCAACCTGGGAGCCAATCACAATGATCATGATGGGTTGGGGCAGGGGGTGGAGGGTGCAGTGACGCAGGGAGGCCAACTCGCTCTGCCGCAGGAGAGCACATCAGGGCCTTGGGAAGCTCCTTCAGATCCCCCAAAACTGTCAGATCCATCCAAGCAGGCTTTGGCTCTCAGGACAAGAAAATGCAATTTATTCTCCGAGTGGATGATGGCCACTCTTCTGAAAGGGGCCACAGTCCAGCAACTTTCCTAGGTGCTGCCACCTCTGGGGCACACACGCAGGGCCAGAGGGAGTGCCAGGAAGAAGAGAGGAGGCGTTACCCAGCCAGAGGGTGCCCAGCCTTTAAGTTATGCCAGGTTGAGAACTCAGACACCTACAGGGGCCAGACGGGGAGCATAATGAGGGGAGCCAGCCAGGTGACAAGTAGCACCTGGCCCTCAGCCTAGGGGTTGGGGACACAGCAGGGCATCTTGGGCATATGGGGACTGGAGAGGCTTGTCTGAGGGAGCAGCTCGGTGTGCCTGAGTACTGTCTTGTAGGAATGCACCTATACTGTCAGGCACAGAAGTAAATTCTTTAAAATCTTATGTAAAAATTTGATTTTTTAATGTTACCCAAAAAATTAAAAAATTTTTTTTACTGCTAAGTGTTTCAAACAAAATGCGTGCAGGCTGGGTCCAAACGGGGTGAGGGCTGGGGAGGCAGCAGTTGCTGTGAGATTGTGCTTTTCTTGTTCACAAAGCATGTTGTCTTGTGTAATTGTCACCCGACCCAGAGAGGCAGGCTGGGCAGGTCTGCTGTGCCCATCTGACAGATTAGGAAAACTGAGGTCCAGATGAGCAAAGCACTTTGTAAGTGTCACACAGCAATGGCAGAACATCGATTTGAACCCGGGTGTCTCTGATTCCAGAGGGGTGCCCTTTCCACTCTGTTATGTCAAGGCTGTGTGGCAAGGGGCAGAGGTCAGCTTAGAGGACCAGGAACCACCGTCTGCACTTTCAGCAGGAGAGCTGACCCACCCCCTGTCGCCTGAACGCCCGGCTTCCTGCTCTCAGCACCATGAAGAAAGCCAAGGGTGGAGATAAGGTGGCCGAGGTGCTGATGGGGCATGTGACATGCAGATTTTTGCAGCTCTGAAGACGGCCCCCACCCCCGTGGGGCTGGCTGGTGGAATGCAGGACAGAGGGGACAGCCAGGGCGTCGGTGATGGACGGATTCCAGTGTCAATCGAGACCTGCCCCAACTCAGAAACCGTCCTCCGACCCACAGACTTCCTGTGTCCTAGCCGGCCTGGCTCCTCCCCCTCCAAAGGGTCCTCACACCACTGGGGCTTGCCTGTCCCTTGGGGTCCCGCAACCTTAGATCTGAGACCCCCGGTGGGGGAAGACCCAGACTCCTCCCGTTGGGCTCATGTCTCCCACAGGGCAGGAGCAAACCCATTTGCTTTGGACTCTGCCCTCAAAGACCACTCGCCATTTTGGTTCCCTAAACGAGGCCCAGGAGAAGGTATTTGAGACAGAGACAACCCTCCCGCCCTCAGCCCCAGCTTCCCAGCAGCCAGGACACAAACACGCTTTGGAAACACCTGCCAGGTGTCTCGCCTGGATCGGGACTCCTGGCCTTGCTGCCAGCCCACTCACGGCTCAGAAACACATACCCCAGCACCAGCTTGCCGGTGGGGACAGACCCAGCCTTTCCAAGGGGACTCGACTGACATCCCTCACCTCTAGGCCTGGGTTTTGCTGTGGTGGTTGTTTTTTAATCCCTGACATGTATTAATATGATGATGTTTGCCTTGCCAGGTCTTTTCTAGAAAAGCAATGATTTCTTAATTTGAATTTTCCCTCCAGCCTGCTGTGAAAGAAGTAAGAGTTACTGGAAAGTCAGGGTGAAGCGCCCAAGTCCCCAGAAGGTGGGGAAGTTATTAGTGTGGCTGCCTGTGGGCTTGGGACTTTCCTCAGCCCACCCTTCAGTTCTGTTTTACTAAGAGCACAATTCTGTCTGGGAACAGTACAGAGGGAAATACAGCCTATGCCAAACTCTGACGCTGACAGGGCCACCAACGTGAGGCCTGTGGATGGCAGAGAAAGCAGCTCTCACTGACCACCTACTATGATTTGGTGCTGACTCATTTAACCCTGATGTTAACCTGAGCAATGGGAACTATTACTCCATTTCACTGATGGGTAAACCAAGGCTCAGAGAGATGAAGCAGCTTGTCTGAGGTCACACAGCTCTCAACAGGCGGAGCTGGGATTTGAACTGAGTCTGTGGAACTGCAAGGTCTGTGCACCGGCCATCACTCTCAGGGGAGACGGAGGGAGGTGGACCACTGTGTAGCTGATCCCAGACCAGAAGGGGAACAGGCCTCCTGCACAGCCTGGGAACACCCACCCAAGGGCCGAGATCTCTTACTAGTGTTCCACACCTCACCTGCTGGCCTGGGGTGGGGGGTGGTGAAGAACCCCACCTGGCCTCAGGCTGGGCCAGTACCCTGTCTTCTCTCATCTGGCCAGCCTGCTCCTTCCCAAACTGAGGAACAAGCAGGCAGTGTCACCCACGTGGGTTGGGTGGGGTTGTGGAGGATGGGGGGGGAGAGAGAGAGAGAGAGAGAGAGAGAGAGAGAGAGAGAGAGACTTCAGCGCCATCTGCTGGAGGCATGGTAGCAGTGTCCTCCAGGGGACCCTGCATCCCCAGAGTATGTCTGAGGTGAGACATAACCCGAGGGCAGGGAGGGGGCCAAAGGACCTCTCAGGAGATTTCTCCTTTACTTGACCCTATGAATAGGTATGAATATTCCTCCTGCCAGAACCTCAGAAATTTGCAGCTGAAAGGCTCAAAGCAGGGGCCTGACCTGGCAAGGATGGATGGAGGCATAGAGGGATGGATGGGTGGGTGGATGAATGGATGAATGGATGGGTGGATGGGTGGATGGATGGATGGATGGATAGAGGCATAGATGGAAGCATCTCTGCTGCCAAGGACCAGACAAGAAGACTGGCTAATTGCCATAACTTGGAAACAAGGTAGTTCTCTGCAATTTTCTGAATATCCTGATTGTTTGAATCCACAGAAAAAGAAGATCAGAGGGGCCAGCTGGGCCTCATGACATCCCTATTTCTCACCTGCCCCAGATTTTCATAACAATCACAACTGTCAGTGAGCCTGTGACCTCTGCGACTATCAACTTCCCCTATCTTCCCTCTCCCAGCCTAGCTGCCCACACAGCCTCGCAGATTGGGGGGACTAGGGTGACACTGTTCCCAGAAGCCTGGGAGAAGCAGAAAGCTCAGCCCTGGGGAGGAAAAGAGGTGATCCAGGGCTGTTTGGACAGCTAACATCGTGTGTCCTATGTGTCGAATCCTATGCCCACCACACTACACACATGGTCTTGTTGACCTTGGCTGTGACCATGAGAAAAGCAGGGAGGGGGGGTTATGCCCAGAGTGAAGCTTCAGTGTCCCCAGCCCTCTGTCTGCATGGAGGTCCCCAGGACCAGTCCAGCTGACCACTTTCTGCTGTGTAGGCCACAATGGGAGATCATAGGATTACAGGTGTGAGCCACCATGCCTGGCCTGTATGACATTTTTTATAATAAAATTTTTTTACTGTAACAACCCTATGGCCCAATCACCTGAGTTGACACCGGCTATTATTCTGCCTGTGTCTAGTGGGGAACCATGAGCCCTGGGTCAGTGCTATTACAGCCACCGTTTCACAGGTCGGGAAACTGAGACTCAGAGAAGTTAAGTAACTTGCTCAAGATCACACTGCTGACCAGCTGACCAGGACAGGCAGCCTGGCTCCAGCGGTTGCTCTCTTAACCAGTTGCTGTGAGCTAGGCTGACGCCAGTGCACTCTAACCCAGGTGACAGAGCGAGACTTCATCTCAAAAAAAAAAAAAAAAAGTCATACAATCCAGCCTGGGCAGAGCAAGATCCTGTCTCTCTCTCTTTCTCTCTCTCTGTCTTTCTTTTTTTTTTTTTTTGAGACAGAGTCTCGTTCTGTTGCCCTACTAAAATGTAGTGGCATCATCATAGCTCATTGCAACCTCAAACTCCTGGGCTTAGGGATCCTCCTGCCTCAGCCTCCTGAGTAGCTGGGATTACAGGCACGTGCCACCATGTCTGGCTAATTTTTTCTATTTTTTTAGTAAGACGGAGTCTCATTCTTGCTCAGGCTGGTCTCAAACTGCTGGCCTCAAGTGATCCTCTCACCTTGGCCTCCCAGAGTGCTAGGATTACAGGCATAAGACACCGCACCCAGCCAATCCTGTCTCTTCAAACAACAACAACAAAATGTATATTCAATAAGCGCTCAGTGAATACCAATTATCACTATTACTGACGTGGGGCCAGGTGAGGTCAGGTGAAGACCAGGGCGACCCTCCTCTCTTACTGAATTTTAATTTTTTTTACAAAAGATAAGCAGCCCACTCTTCACTCCTTCAGGAGGGAACATAACCATTTACAAAGCAGGCCCACGTCCTTTAGCTCACGTGAGCCTCGAGACAGCCTTGCAGTTAGGTCAGGGACGTCATAAGTGCTTCCCGGCAGTGCGAGCCTCGTGCAGACAGGGCCACATCAATGCAACGATTTTTACATGTCTACACCAGGAGCCCATTTCGGATCAAGACAGGGAGCACTTCCAGCACCCCAGAAAGTTCCCTTGGGCCTCTTCCCAGTTGGTACTGCCCACAGGTGACACTATTCTGACCTCTGTCACTGAAGACGCATTGGGGAGCACTGGTGTTTTAAAAAAACATCCAGGTGATTCTAATGTTAGCTGGGGTTGAAAGCCAATAATGCTGAAAGCTGACATTTACTGAGCACTTACTGAACACCTGGCTAGAAGCGTTTCACATGTTAACTCATCTAATTGTCACTCAACCCTGCGAGGTTCCTAGTCCCATTCTTCAGGTGGGGTAATGGAGGCAGAGGATTCGAATTTGTCCCAGGTGAGACGTTCATCGACTACACCACCTTGTAAGGTAAAATCGGGGGGGGGGGCCTGGCATTTGCTCAGTGTTGCCCCGGATCTGGGCTCAGTCCCGGCTGCTCCACTCATCCCTCCTCACCGTGGCCTCGCCCACTCAGAGTTCTCACTTGTGCTTGTGCAGCTGCCGGGGCTCAGACCCGGTGCGGCACCGGGTGCAGCAGGTCTTCGGGTAGCCACGGCTCCTGCTGCAGCACCTCGGTCCTCTCCCAGAGGCCCTGGGTGTAGGCCTCGACCCAGTGGGCCATTTGCCTGAAGAAGACCCGTATGATGGGGCGGGAGAGGCTGGCCACCAGGCTGACAGTGGAGAGCACCCCCTTGGCCTTGCTGCTCGGCCCCGGAGCTGCAGACCCACGAGGCTCTGGGCCAGAGCCTCTGCCAGTGCTGGGTGGGGTGGAGGGAAGAATGTGGAGGGAGGAGGGAAGAGAGAGGAGGAAGACAAGGCTGCCCCCAGACAGGGCCCAGAGGAGAAACAGCTTGGCGCCCACCCTCCAGCAAGCCTGAAGTTTCTCAGAAACCACCAAAGCATCGCCAGGGTGGGTGGGGGCAGCTGCCAGGCTGGAGGACAAGCTCTTGGGCCTGCAGGAGGGACCTCAGGGCCCCACATCAGCCAAGTCAGGTCCACCTTCAGGGCTGTGAGGGATTCCTCGGGGTCTTCCAGGAGCCGAAGCAGCTCAGAGATGGCTTCTAAGAGCAGCAAGCTGGGCTCGGAGCCTGTCTCCAAGGGCACACCGAGGGTTCATGCTGCCTCCTCCATGCAGAGCTCACGGACAGCCCGGTTCCTCCCCACACCAGGCTTGGAGGATGTGCACCTGCCCAGCTCTGCCTGACAGAGGGCCTCCGTCCTGCAGAGCAGAAGCCGGTCAAAGGGCCAGGACTGGTGACAGCATCACCCAGTGGGCCCAGCAGCAGAAGCCCATTCTGCCTGGAGCAAGCGGACCAGCAGGGCCAGGAGGATGTGCCCGCAGGACAGAGCACCAAAGGGCTGTCCCACGGCCTACCTTTGGCCCAGGCTATCCCGCAGATCCAGACGACAGCTCCCACTAGGGTCACCGGAGGAAATACACAGGCTCCAGGGATAGAGAGCGGGAGGCCCTGGGGCAGAGAGACCCCCACTGAGATCCCCAGGGATGGGCAGCTGGACACCAGGAGTTCTGGGGTGGTGGTTGGGGGCAGAAATAAGAACTGTACAGTAGTTTCCAGGAAGGGCATAGGATTTGTGGGAAAGCCAGCACCCCTGCCATCCCACGGGAGTCAGCACGGGTCGTGGATCTGGGACTATTAGCTTTATCTACCGTGGTGGTTATATTTCTTCATCTGCAGATCCCAAATGCTGACAGCATTTAGCGCACTGTGAGAATTAATGAAAGGATGTGTACAAAGCCCTTGCCCATGGGAGGGCCTCGATAAATGGAATCTTTAGACTATGACTGAGGGAGAGTAGTGTCCTGGTTAAGGGCATGGGCTCTGGGGAGAGACTCCTGGGTTCAACTCCAGGCTCTGGCATTTACTAGTTTGTGCCTTCACCACTCCGAGCCTCGGTTTCCTCATTTGCAAGATGAGGATGGTAACAGTACTGCCGAACTCTTAGGGTCTTTTCGAGGATGAAAGGAGTTAAGGTAACTGAAGCTAGTTAATAGCGCTTAGCTTCCCTCTCGATCTGGGGTGTGGCTAGGCCTTCCTCTCTCGGGGCATCTTTTGAGAAACGCAGACTAATTATCTTATTTATCGCAAGACCAAATATAAATAGGAAAGTAAAACTCCTGAAGAGTCGCTTCACGCACTCCCAAGCCAAGGTGGAATGATCTGCACTCCCCGAGGCTTTTGTTTGGCCCACTCCATCCACGTGGACGATGAAGTGTTAATTGAGTTAGTAGGTGGGAGTTGGCGTGGGTGGGCGAGTGGGGACACAGAGGAGGGGAAGGAAGGCACCTTCTCTGGGGACACCCAGTCACCTAAGCATGGGAGGGAGAAGGGGGCGCCCAAGGGGAAGCGCTGGAGGAGCTTAGACCCAACCGCGCATGGTTCAGGCCAGAGACTTGAATTCTGCCGGGGATTTGGGGGCTGCCTGGGGTGGGGGCTAATTACCCCACGGCCATGGGGGAGCCGACAGGGGACCTGGGCTGCCCTGGTTTAGGTTCTGGCTCCAAACACTATGGGGACGGAAGCTGGCTGGACTGAGGAAGCCAGTCTGGGCTGTGCTTGGGAAGGGGGACACCCCTGGAAGGACCGTGCTTTGGGACGTAGGGACACTGTCCCTCACCTGTCTGGCCTCAGCTTCCCCTTCAGGTGCCCCTGCTGCCCTGCTGTCCCCTTGACCCTTTCCTCCTTGCGCCCTCCCCAGGGGGCAAGGGAACCCCTCGCCTCCGTCTAGGCTGAGCCAAGTGGCAGTGAGACTATACCCTCCCCTGCCCCGACCCCAGATCGCAGACCCCTCTCGGCCCCTGGGACCCCAGGAGCCCAGGTTGGCTCTCCCGGTCACACTCATCAGCCAGGTGCTCGCCAGCCTGGGCTTTCCTTGTGCGGGGACAGCACCGTCTGGCCAAGTTTCTGAAATGCTTCTGCACACGCAGGGTCACGATGGAAGCCACAGGGACGTGGATCCCGCTTATGACCACAGAACCCTCAGATCCTTGGCCAGGAAGGGAAGACCAGGCCCATTTCAGCCTCGGGAGTTGGCACAGCCAAAGCATGAGGTCCAGGGAGGCCAAGAGGGAGGGGCCTGGGAGCCCCTCCAATGGGGCTGGGGTTGAGTGATGCCACCCAGCCTCTGACAGATCTGAAACCCACCTGCAGCTGAGGTTGGCCCCTGTCCACGGTGCTGAAATGCAGCGCCTGAAACGTGACTTGGCCAGGCCTTAGCCTGGGCTCCTGGAGACCCCCTGCCCCAGTTAGGAAGCCCCCCTGTAGGGTTTATTTCAAGGGCTCAGACTGGCACGGAGCTCCCACCTCCTTCCTCAGCCTCTGTCCTTGGGCGATCAAATCGTGCCTTCTGTCCCCTGAAATTGTCCCTAGTGCCTTCTGGGTCCCTCTCTGAGCAGGCATCACAGCTGGCCCATTTGATCATTATTTGTACCTTTGTCTTATTCTCTATGCCCCCTCCCATCTCTTCTTTTCTCCTTCAGCTGTTTTTTTTTTTTTTTTAAGATACTAACGTGCTTCCCCACCCGCAAACCAGGCTTCAGAATTCCCCGCCTTCCTCCAATATTCTTGGATTCTTGGGAGATTCTGTTCCTTTCCTCCCTCTTGCCCTTTACTTTCAAGTTAATTACCAGCGACTGAGGCTGGGCAATGAAGTCAACACGCCTGCAGCTGGCAGGAAGGGCCGCCTTCCTTGGAAACCGAGGAGGGAATGAACATAGCAACAGAAAAGAGAGCGGGAGAACAGGTGTGGAGCCCAGGGCTGAGGCATGCCCTCCTAAATTGCTGCAAATCATAGCCCCAAGGGCCAGCTGATGTCATGTAAAGGGGCCTTAGCAAGCCCACCCTCTGCGTCTGGGCCCTTACCCTCCTCTTTCAGCTCCTGATGTCCCCAATCCCATGACCCTGCATGTGAACTCTCACTGGTCTCTCTGACCCTCCTCTTCTCTCTCTCTCTCCCTCCCTTTTCAGTATGATTGTTGTAATAATGCATGAGAAAAGCAAGCTGCAGAAGGATGGATTTTTTTTTTTTTGAGACAGAGTTTCCCTCTGCCGCCCCAGCTAGTGTGCAGTGGCATCATCATAGCTCACTGCAACCTCATACTGCTGGGCTCAAACCATCCTCCTGACTCAGCCTCCTGAGTAGCGGAGATTATAGGCATGTACCATGACACCAAGCAAATGTTTTCTATTTTTAGTAGAGACGGGGTCTCACTCTTGCTCAGGCTGGTCTTGAACTCCTGACTTCAAGTGATCCTCCCATCTCAGCCTCCCAGAGTGCTAGGATTACAGGCATGAACCACTGCACCTGGCTGATAAAATATATTATTTACATTAATTGCAAAAACACAAGATCAACGTTGTTTGTGGATGGAAGACCTACCTCTAACTTCACTGAAGAGAGAGGGAGAAATGGAAGAGAGGAAGATAAAAATACAGACTTTGACTGTATATGTAAGGTTTCTTTTCTTTTAAAGAAAATTAAAAAATAAAATTAATAGACATAGGGTCTCACTGTGCTGCTCAGGCTGGTCTCGAACTCCTGGGCTCAAGTGATCCTCCCACCTTGGCCTCCCACCCCACTTAAATCTGAGTATCGAGTATGTGTTTAATTTTTTTGTGAGATTCAAAATATTTCGTATGGATTTTTTCTTAATGAGAGAAGTGAGAAAATGGAAACAAAAAGAAAAATAAGAAGGCTGTTCTACTAGCGAGCTTCTCTTTACCTAATTAAAGACGCACATTGAAGACTGATGCTTGAATCAGTGTCAAGATTTGCAAAGCAGTGTTTAATTACTTATGTGATTTAGAAAGTCTAGGATGAAAATTAATCCAAAATTGTACCAGTGCATGCTAATGCATTGACAGTAGGGTACTAACCTCTCTAAATGTGAAGCTCAGGAGAAAATCAGTGTTTAGAATGAATAATTCCTCTTGTTCTCCTTGAGGCTGCAGAATTCTCTTAAAATCGTGGTAAAATATATATAACATAAAATTTTCCATTTTAACAATTTTTTTTTTTTTTGAGACAGAGTCTCACTCTTTTGCCCAGGCTAGAGTGAGTGCCATGGCATCAGCCTAGCTCACAGCAAAACCTCAAACTCCTGGGCTCAAGCAATCCTTCTGCCTCAGCCTCCTGAGTAGCTGGGACTACAGGCATGCGCAACCATGCCCGGCTAATTTTTTCTACATATATTTTTAGTCGTTCAGACAATTTCTTTCTGTTTTTAGTACAGACGGGGTCTCGCTCTTGCTCAGGCTGGTTTCGAACTCCTGAGCTCAAACAATCTGCCCGCCTCGGCCTCCCAGAGTGCTAGGATTACAGGCGTGAGCCAC
>CAUYSK010079303.1:0-33588 GCA_963575035.1 Avahi laniger | reverse complement strand
TTTATTGGGTAGAGAATTGGATGAATGAACAGATGGTTTATATAGAGCTTGAGAGGTTCTTCTGCCAACTTAACTTTTCAATAAATTAAGGGTCTTTCCAAAACAAAACAAATTCGCATGGCACTCAGGGAAGATGATAATTGTCACCATATTTTAAATATCCTCCAGGGCAAAGATAGAACAGGAAAAGTTACACCTCAACAGGTTTATCTCAACTTCATTCAGGTCATGAATAGCAAATTAACCTAGGGCTATCCCTAGCCCCTTTGCTCTTACAACATGCCAGGCACTTGCTTTGACATCAGCAGAGCTGTAGGTCATAAACACAGGTGGAATCAAATGGGAAGATGTTGACTCATGGCTGAGTTTGTTTTTCAGGATCTTGGACAGGTAGGAGAAACTGTATACAATTAAATTGACGTAATTAATCAATTTCACCAGGACTGAAGGAAGATCTATTATAGAACTTTTATTGAGGGAAGGAAACACTTCCCATAATGTGCCAAAATATTTATTATTACCACCAATGCCAGGATCTAATTGATTTGCGTTCATCACATTTTGGTCTATAACAACTGCTGGAGTTTTACTTATGAAAAAAGGAAAATGTAAATTTAATACCAGGAATTTTTCTTATATAGAAAGGGTCCTTGTCTAAAAGAAGGTAAAATAAATGGCAAGGAGTCTGGAAGATTAGGTACATGAGGAGAAAGATCTAGAATACAAGGGTCAGAGAAGATGTGACTCAAGTGGAATGTAGCAGTTAATTTCAAATACATGATGGATTGCAAGATACAATTGGCAAAAATTAAAATGATCCAGCAACAGATTCAGCTACAAACAAGAGCGAAACCAATGGAATTGTTCAAAGAAGTCAGATTAAGTCCTTCAAATTTCTAATGTAGAATGACCAGATAGAATGATTGCATGTTGATTCATCTCAATCTTCTTAAGGTCACTATAAAAATGTTTATATATGTAATTTTGAAAAAAATAAATATTGTGAGAGCGAGATCTTGGGTTTAACACTATGGTCACTATAGTCAAAGTCTTCACAAGGACCTAAAAGGTCCTTATGCTACTGAAAGCACCTAATAAAGCTATTTCTGTAAACAATTCGTGAAAAATAAAATATTTTTGAATGACTAGTTCTTTCGTGAAGGTTAGATAAAAATAAAGATCCTGGGTTCCCTTGCCAATGCCTGGGTGATGTTAACTGTCCCCACCCTCCTCTCTCTGATCCCCTTTTCTCCTACGTCCCTCAGTCCCTGCCACGGTCACGCTGGCCCCTTCCCACGTGCCAGGAATGGTCTTGCCTCACAGCTTTTTCAAAGGATGTTCCCTTCTCCTAGAGTATTCTTCCCCAGAGAAGAATCTCTTTTCTCTTTCAAGATATACCCAAATCTCACCTTCTTGAAAAGGCTTTCTCTGACCACCCTATTTAACTCTATCTCCCATCTCCCTAACATAACACATACTACACACATACACCATATGTGTGTACATTTGCACACACAAACACACACATACAGCAAGGCCAAACTCCTTTACCTTGCTTTTATGTTTACATAGCACTTACAACCTTCTAAAGCTCCTGCTTACTAATTACATTTGCTGTCTCTCTCCCCATTTTAGAATATACACTCCAAGAAGTTAACAGTTTATCTAGTTTATGCATTGAAGAAATCCTAACACCTACAACAATGCCTTAAACATAGTACACTTCAATAAATAATCCTTGAATGAATTAAAGAATACAAACTTGACCATAATACAACAAGTTAGGCTTCAATATCAGCAAGATAACTATAAAATACATCTGTGACCCCAATGCATGCATCTAAAAACATTATAGTGAAAAATAAAGTTAGAAGTTAAAGAAACTACTTATTAAACATGAGAAAAAAAGCTAGCACGGTGTTTACAAGGAAATGTCTATCCCTGCATTAGAAAAAAGGCTGAAAATTAACAGTTTAAACTGTCCACTTTCAGAAGAGCAACATAATAAAATAAACTCAAGAATTTAAGAGAAAGAAAATAACAGAAACAAAATTAGTAAAAATAGAATATGAATATAAAAACAGTTTCAACAATGTCAAAAGTGGTTCTTTGAAAACATTAAAACAGGCAAGAAAAGAACAAAGAAAAAAATTATTAAATGTGATCAAGAAAGCAAGGAGAACATACTAATAAACAATATTTGATGGAGAACATAGAATTCAATCGGAAAGAGATTTTTAAAGTGTTATAAGGGAATACTACTTAAAACTTTATTCCAAAAGGTGAAAATTAGACAAAATAAGTATTTCTTTGAAAAATATAACTTACCAGGAGACATGCTAAAATAGACAATAAATTTTCACCAAGTTTAATTAAGGCAAATTTTACATACAATAAAATTCACCCATTTTATGTGTGTACTTTGATGAATTCTCACATCTGTATAGAGTCATGCAACCACCACCATAATCATGATATAAAAAATTTCTGTCACCTAAAAAGTCCCCTTAACCCTTTGTAGTCCACTCCAGGAAACCAGTAATCTGTTTTCTGTCACTACAGTTTTGGCTTTTCTAGAATGTCATATAAATGGAATCATACAGTATATAGAATTTTGTATATAATTTCTTTCACTTCACATAATATTTCTGGAATTTATCTATGTTACTCTGAGTATAGTTTATTGTTGAGTAGTATTCCGTAGGATGAATATACTACAATTCATTTATACGCTCACAATTTAATGGATATTTGGGTAGTTTTTGGATTGTAGCTATAATGAAAAAAGCTGCTATGAACATTCAAGCACATACTAGTATTTATGCAGACGTATGTTTTTGTTATGTCTATGGTAAGTGTAACGTTACAAGAAACTGGTGAATTGATTTTCAGAAGAGCTGTACCATTTTGCCTTCCCACCAGCAGTGTGTGAGAATTCAGTTGTTCCACACTCTTGTCATAACTTGATGTTGTCAGTCTTTTAAATTCTAACCATTCTAATAGGTGAGTACTGGTGTCTCATTGTGATTTTAATTTACATTTTTCTGATTATTAGCATTAACCATCTTTTTGCCTATTTATTGGCCATTCATATTTCTTCTTTGACAAGGTGTCAGTTTGAATCTTTTACCCATTGGGTTGTCTTTTTATTGCTGAGTGGTTAAGAGTTCATTATATACTCTAGATACAACCCTTTTATCAAAAATATGACTTGCAAATAATTTCTCTTAGCCTATGGATGTCTTTTCATTTTCTTAACTGTGTCTTTTTGAAGAACAATTTTAAAAAAATTTTGATGAAGTTTATTTTATCAAGTTTTTCTCTTATGATTCATGTCCTATTTAAGATATTATTACTAACTGATTATCACAAAGATTTTTCCTATGTTTTTTGTCAGAAGTTTTATAGGTTTAGCTCTTATGTCTAGTTCTATAATCTATTCAGCGTGCATTTTTATAGATGGTGTGAGCTAAGAGTCAACATTTATTTTTTCCCATGCGAATATCAGTTATTCCATCACCATTTGTTAAAAATCATTTCACCATATGCTTATTAACAAATGAATAAAAATGTGGTATATTATACAAGGGTATGCCACTCAGCAATAAAAGAAAATGAACTATTGATACATGGAACAACACGGATGAAATTAAGAATCGTTAGCTAAGTGAAAGAAACCAAACCCCAGAGATTACATACTGTATGACTGCACTTACGTGAAAGTTCAGATAATTTAAAACTAATCTAAAGTGACAAAATTAAACCTGGGGATGGTGGGAGGCCTAGACTGCATAGGCACGAGAAAACATGTTGGGGGGTGACGGAGCTGCTTGGGGCCTGATTGTGGTGGCGGTTTCATGCCGTGTACCTGTGTCGAACCCACTGAATTGCAGACTTGAAAAGGATGCAGTTTATTGAACATAAATTATTCCTCAATAAAAATTTATATTTAAAAAAACAAATAAGCCTTGAGCTAAGATTTGTGAACATCAACTTTCCTCCAAACTATAAACCTCAGATTATTTTACCAGTACCCAAATGGACTAAGAGTGAAGCCATGGAAAATCCATACAGTTGCAAATGCTGAGTCTAAATAAATATTTGAAGTTCAGATTGCAAAGAACAAAATATAAACAAACAAAATAAATAGGAAAAATAGACTTCTGGAAACTAGTATAGGATTCAGAATATAATTTCATAAAATTACTTGATATTCATAAGATGGAATAATAAATTGCCTGTAAAAAATATGAGCAGAAAAAAAAAAACCATAACAACATAGGTCAAGATTAAAAGACAAAATTTGGGGAGGGGTTCCAATCTTAAAATTTTCTAATTTTTTTTTTAATTTCATAATATCACAGAGGTAACAGTGCAAAGGGCTATGGACGAGGAAAGAATGCATTGTAAATAAAATCAAAATGGAAGTGCAGAATTGAAATCCACACGAAAGGCAGTAAAGAGCAGATTTGATTCTGCAAAAAATCAAATCAGACATTTACAACAACCTTGAGAAGTTCCCAGAATATGGAAAAGGACATGGAAAATTACAAGTGAGAAAATGGTAAATATATAGATATAATCTAAGAAGAATATACATTTATCACTTTTTAAGAAAAAATTTTTAGTAATGAATCCATAACCAAGGCAAAAAAAAATTTTTAAAAACTTGAATGGAAACAGATACATGATACATATTCATTAACAGGGCTTAATTCTTCATAAAATTAATGAAAGGAGAAAAAACATATCTAGACACTTGCTGGAAATTATCTTAAATTGTCAGAAAAAAGAAATTACTAAATTTTTAAGCAAAACTGCTGGAAAATATGTGTTACTCACAAAGGGACAGGAATCTGCTGATCACTTTTTCTTATGCTATGCCAAAAAATATAAAACACCTAAAATTTTAAAGAAAAAATATTGAAACATAATTCTTACATACACAAATAAGTTATCTTTCATGTCTTAAAACACAAATAGGGAGTTAAATATTTGAAAGATTTGAATATAAATCACTGATATACCTTCCTCCTTGGAAACAATTATTTAAAGACTACTAAGTGACTCAGGGAAAAAATTGAAATTAATGAACCTTGATTAGGAAACTTATGATTTAAAAATATTTGAGGGCCTTTCACTGCTCAGTTAGACCACCGATTGAGAATCGATTTATTTATACATTGAAATTTTGATTATGCAACCCATGTACACAACTGGACTTTTTTCACATAGTAACTGATCAGCAGCTTTCATTCTTTTCCTCTGGAAATATATCCTTTTTCCCACTTATGAAAACCTATTTGAAGAGAAAACAATGATTGAATGTTGACCAAGACCACGAACAATGGTTACAGTATTTACAAGGTTTTAGTTTAGTATGAAGAGAATTACCAGATAAAGTCTTTCCTCTACACAAAAGCAGAGTTACACAAAGCATGTATAGAAGGAATTCTAATATCAAGGTAATTGAATAACTGATTTTTAAATAATCAGTAATAAGGTAATTGAATAAGCTCCTATTTAGTGGCCAAAGTAAATTTTCTTTATAATAAAAACCAACCAGTGGTCAATATTCTCCAAAGCCTCTCTTTATTTACTCTTTGTTCTATGAGTCGTGACTGATCTGTGTTCACTATGCTTTAATATCACCATGTAATGTAAAATAGGAGCTATATTAAAATTCAAAGAAAAAAATATTCTAAGAAAAATCTACCAAATTTTTTCCAAGCTTAATTTTTAAATGATACACACCTTTTGATTTTATTGCTCTTTATATTTTTTCTATGTTATGAATTTCTAGAATGCATTTTTTATACTAAGAAATATAAATGTTTTTAAAAATCAAAAGGAAACTAAAGTTATGCAAATAAAAAATTTAAAACAATAAAAAATTGAAGTCCTGAAATAAGATCCTCAAAATGTTAACAGTGATTATCTCATGGCATTGCAATGAGGGATGATCATTGTTCTTCCTTCTAGATTATTACATTCTTTAAATTTTTATGAATGACATGTTTCATACTATTTTATGTATTTATTTTCATCAAATGTAATTAACTTATTAATTTAATATTTATTCTATAATAAAAAAAAAATTCTAGCTATGTTAGTCAGGGTCCGAGCAGGAAATAGAGGACACCCTCTGAAAGGTTTACCAGGAGAGCCTAATGAACGGATTATTTCAAGAGGTCTGGTTAGCATTAAAGGAACTAATGAGAAATGGCAAGACTTCCAGGATGGGCAACAGAAGAGAGCTATTAACAATCCTGATTCTGAAGGAGCAGGGGGAGGACGTGGCATTTCCAAAGCCCAGGTGGAGCTACAGCGATGCTACAAAGACAGTTTGACATGCTCTGCGACTGGAGGAACAGTCACCATCGGGTGTGTGGTAATACTCTGACTTTCTATTTTCTCGCCCTCTGAAATCCTGCCCATGTCTCCCCTTGCCTGAACCCAAACAGAGTAAAGGGCAAGAGAGCGAGGGGATGCAGACCATAGAAGTCACTCTTCTGATGCACAGAGCAGGACACAAAAGGATGGAGAATGGATCTGAGGCAGGCAGGTGGGGAGTGAGGCAAAAATAGCTGTCACAGTCCTCTGTGTGTGCATCACCCCTGCCGAGAACATCCGTGTAGTTTTCACCTCATTCTCAGGTCACTGAAACAGCAATCTACGTTATCTTCTGGACTCCAGTCTTCCCCTCCAATCCCACTTGAAGGCCCCCTGCCTGTTCTCTGCTATTCAGAGAATAAACTGTAGTACAACAGTTCACATCCAAGACAACGAGGGCCAGAAGGCAGCAGTGACACAGGGGAGACGTGACCCAATCCTGGATGTATTTCAAAAGTAGAGTCAATAGGATTTGCTGTTGGTGAGCTGTGGGCTCTGAAAGGAAGGAGTGGAGGACATGGAGAAGCTCTTTGTCTTCCCCAGCAGGAAGGATAGTCCTGCCGCTATCTAAGATGAAGAAAACTTCAGGAGGAGTCAGAGTGGGGAAACACACTGTGGGCACAGTTTTGAACACATTAAGTTTGTGATTTCGATTAAGCATCCAAGAGATGTTGAGTAGTTGGCTGGATGTATGTGAGTGTGGAACTCAGGGAGGAGGTCTGGCTTGGAAGTATAAATTTGGAAGTCGCATTTCATAGATGGTACATACAATCATGTATTTGAATGGAGAGATGAGCGTAGACAGAGTGGTGAAGAGAACCAGGTGCTGAGAATCGCGACACTCCAACCTTAAGAAGTCAGGGACAGAGGTAGGGACCTGATGAAGACTAGAAGGAGCATCTGTGAGACTGGAGGAAAACTGGGAGAACGTGTTTCACCCAGAAGTCAAATTAATAAAGTGCATCCTGTGGGCAAAGATACAGGACTGTACCAGAGGCTGCTGACAGGCCAGTAGGGCATGAACTAGGGAGTAATTATAGGATGTATGGGACAGGGCTCTTACTGGAGACCTTGTCAAGAGCATTTTTATTGAAGTGGTGGAGCTGAAAGTCTCATTTGGGTTGATTCAAGGAAAAATAGGGAGAGAAAAATTGGGGACAATCTTTATCATAGATAATTCTTTTGAAGAGATTTGCTTTTAAAGGAGCAAAATGAGATGGCTATTAGAGTGAAAAATAAAATCAAGATATATAAGTTTATTTGCTTTAAAAATAGGAAACATAATGGGATGTTTATAAATTAATGGAAAATGCTTATTCTCTAAAGTCAAATATTCTTCAGGGTATCAGAATATCTGACAGCATTTTCTGGAAAAAAAAATATGCACATATCTATCCATAAATTCCCTTAAGATTTTGAGAGCTGGTCTGGTCTCTAAGGAGCTGATTTTAATCTTCGCCCTCTCCAAATTAGACAACTTCAGAGAGGAGAGCAATAAATAACATCTCTGATGTCTTACAGCATCAATTGATGTTGGCCAGTATGACAGTTCCTAGTAATTGAAGAACCCACGATTGACTTAGCTCTGCCTCCTCCACACTCTGTTTCTGAAATGTGAAGGACTCCCAGAGGGAAGGAGGCCACGCAGGGAAAGATGGGAGGGGAAACCAAACACGACTTCCAGACAATCCCTACTTAAATGCCAAGATCACTGCATTTTGATGCTTTTAATTTAATCACTTTTCTGTTTCCTAGTTCACTTTTTGGCTTCTTCACCCAATGAGAACAAGAGGAAATAGAGCGAGTCAGGAGTAGCATCAATTTTTTCTTTATTTTTCTGAATTTTTTCATCACTGTCTTGGAGATCAGGGGAAAAAAAAATAATCTTCCATATGTCATCTCGAAGTCCCATCTCCCTTTTCTGGGCTGGGGCTCTCCCTTCCTTGTCTCTCTTCTCTCTAAACAGATTCCTTCCATTTCTACACTACTACATTTCCTGCCAAAACACAAACTGAATCAGGGGTGAAATTGCAAGGAAGACATGAAGCTCAGTCTGGACAATGCTTAAACTCAGATGTAATAACCAGAGAACCATGTAAGCCACGGACAGGCTGCTGATACCAGGGAAACGAGGAGTTGATTAGCATGGTCCCAGGGTTAACAACTAGGGAAAATGAGAAAAATGATTAACAACAAGAAAGCATTGAGCAGTGTCATTCCCTGCTGGGCCCTGGTGGCCAAGTGGCTGAGGAGTCCTCCCAGATTCCACACTTCTTTGTTCCCTGCACTCAGTCTGTCACCAACTGCTACAGCCAACAAATTCCAACTTTTCTCAAAACACTTTCCTTTTGTATTTCTGCAATCTTAGGCAAGCTCAAGGCCTCCAAGCATTGTAGCTCCATGCCTGTCTTTGCCTTGGCTTAAAATACTCTCCAGATGGCTTCCACCAAAGAAGTTTCTGCACAGCAGCAAGAATGTGCATTTGCAATTCACTCTATTTCCAAGAGCTTCCAAAATCAAAATAGAGTCCTGATCTTGAGCTTCTGGATTTTCTGTCGTTCCTGGGTCCATCACCAGGTTCCCTTCAGAATCACAATGAATTCATGCCTTCTCTCCTTGATCCCCACATTCTCTCCTCTTCTGGCCCCCACCTCAGAGTTGGCAGGCTTTACCTGGGCTACCTAATGTGCTCTTAGAGATCAGGTACACTCCCAGCCCCAGTTCATGTGATTCTGATATGATAATATTTTAATAATCCCATAAACACTATACACACTAAGCAAACAGCAAGCACTTCAGAAAAAAAAATAATTCATACAGTTATTGTTATAGAAAAGAAATGGGTGGAAGACATTAAACATGACTTACCCAGGCAAGAGTTTGTCTTCATAAACCTTAGCTTATCAGCATTCTGGGCCAAGGAGTACAATCTTTAGCAAACAAACTATAATCCCTTCTGCCTAACAGCAAGATAGCCCTTGCCTTGGCTCAATGAGGAAATTCATCAAGCAAATGTCTGGAGGAAAATGGGCTGGTGTTCTTTGTCAGGGATGTTTTCCCCAGCTCTCACTCCTTTGCATTTACAGAAACTTTACAGCACAGCACAGGAGCCCCCCACCCCTAGTTCGGCTCCTGACAAGCCCCATAGCAGGCACTCACAACAGACTTACAGATTGAATGATTACGTTTTAGAATCTGCTTGACTTATTTTCTTTCTAGACCTCCTAACTATAAAGGTTTCTTTGGAATTCATTCAAAACTAACCCCAAGCCAAAGTCCCAAACTAAACATATAGCAACAGATTCAATAGTGGTTCATGTAGGTATGGGGACTTCTCTGTCCCATCACCGTGTATACTGAGCTGGGTATTGCACCAAAAATTTAGATATTAACCTGTGCTCTGATGTTACTATGTGGGCAAAGCTCAAATTCTGCAATAGTTATATTTTTAAAACATTAAACCATGCTTTAAATGTGCTGCTGTTGGCCCCTGCTAGTTTAAGAAAGTCAAACTCTTTTGTAAAATAAAATGTTTCCTAATATAAACTTTTATTTTTACATATATCTAGTTTGTAAGTTTAAATTTTGGCAAATTACCTTCCTCAGATTTGGATCCACTGTCATTATTGCTGATCATTCAGAACAGAAATCTAAGTACGCAAATTTACAAAAGATAATCAAATAGGATAATTCGTAAGAAGATACAGAACTGGGCAAGGGATTCCTAGTTATTCTCATACATTCCCCAAAAATTAAGAAAACAAAACAAAAAATTATGAAATTGTATTATTAAAATACACATTTATTGCATTTAATCTCTACAAAATCACTACAAAGTAGGTGAGGAAATTATTAATATAAATATTTCAGAGATGGAAAAAGTGAAATCCAAAGAGAGGTAAAACAAACAAAAAACTTCAGGTTATTTAGCAGCATAGCTAAGACTAAGCCAGGCCAGGGGACTTCCAGTCCTGTGCTCTTGGAGCTCTTCTATAAAGAAGAAGCCAAGTCCACTTACAGCAGTACCATTTATAACTTGAGTTGATTTCTGAAATTTCCATTTTAATGATCTTGAATGAATAGAAGTTTAATTTATCAGTGGGAGAGAAATGTTTACTCAGGGAACCTTGATAAGAATAACATTATTGTAAGTCATTATAAATAGGTGGGCTTTACTTAAAAAAAACTCATGTAATATATGATATATTACTCATGTAATTATCATCCTCAATATAAAAAAATGATATATGCCAAAACTTGTATCCTTATTTCAACCTTCGTGACAACTTGCAAGGTAAGTAATAGCATTCATATTTTATAGATAAGAAATTGAGGCTGAGAGAAGTTACTAAATTATCCAAGTTAACATGGAAAATTCACCAGTGTCATCTCCCTCATTCTTGGCATTATGCCTAGAACAGGGAATATTCTTGATAAATATGTTTGAATGAATGAATGAATGAATAAGTGAATGAATGAAGTGATAAAGCTGTGGTTTGATTCAGCTGTGCTGCTTCTAAAGGTCATATTTTTCCGCTATGCCTTACTCTTCACTTTCTAAATAAAAGTGTTGCTGGCTTCTCTCAAAGACAAAATGTCCTCCACAAGCATCTAAAATAATAATTAAGTCACATAAAGTTTTCAGAACACAATCTGCTGCGTAAAGTAAGAAAAGCCTGGACTGTGAGCTATACTCCACACTGGTGGCCCTCACTCCTATCTCTCATCGGTCAGTTGCCTTGTCTGGATGTGGGTGACATTTAAGGCTGCTTGATTAGTGACTCACTCTGGGCCTCCTCTTCTTAGGCTCCTCTGACTCCACCACCACTCTTTCTGGGGTCTCTCCCTAACTCTCCAGGTTTCTACTTAAAACTTTCAGAGAAATACACCTGAGCATGCTCTGTCTATAGGCATCTGGACAGCTTCAAGAAGACTATTATTTCCAATAAGGATACATGGCCAGTGTCAGGTGAATGCAACTCATTTTATCACACAAGGACAGAAAGGATGTTCACTTGCCATCGATGTAACAAAAACAGGAATGAGAAGCCCTTGACAAAATCATGAATGTGCAAAGGGAAACCAGTAGGTAAGGTATGGCAGCATCCTCTTTATAGGCAGGAGGTTTTCTTCCATATCACTGGGCCCCTTGCTACAGTCAGATTCACAGTAAGACAAGTTCACAAACCAAGAGAAAATGGAAAGAGGGAAGGCAGGACACGACAACATGTTCAGCATTGACCTTTAGGTGGACAGTTCACGCTCCTGCAAACATGCCCAGCAGGTAACACTGCCTCCTCCATATTTTCACCAAAGCTCCTCAAATCTATTATTGTAAAGCACAACGACTCCACAGACTCTTTGACTCCGTTTTCTAACCCCACATGTTGTCAGGAGATAAAGAACCCGGCATGTAGGAAAGGCTCACGTGAGGGTGAGCAACTACAAAAAACCTGGAGAGGCACATAGGAACACAGTGCACAGGTAAGAAGAGGAAAGAAATGTTCTTGTAGAACCTCAGCCCAGTGGAAGAAAAGCCAGAGACAGTGGATTATAGGTAGATAAAGTCATAGCACAAAATTGCATTCTCTAAGGCCTTTCAGCCTAAAACTCTGCTCCGCAAAATCTTTGTACCCCCTAACAGCCTAAAACCACAAACTACCCCATCATCATCATGAATTCAGTTCTCTCTAGGTAGAAGGAAGCAGCAGTGCAATCTGGTGTTTGCACAGAAAACACAGCAGCAGAGAGAAAAGGGGAGGTACACACCAAAACACCTGCTCAGAGACACCACCTGAGAAACAGTCACACACTCACAGGATGGAAGCATCTGTGTGCAGCTCCACATTCCAGGAACCTGGAATCGCAGCATGGGGGAACCTAGAGAGAGAAGTAGGGTGGGGAGTCAGAAATCAAAACGATTCAGATAATGTGGTAGGAGGTGCTAAAAATAAAGACACAGAGGTTAGGGAAGGAGCAGGGCTTGGGGATACGCTGTTGGGGTAGATTTCAGTGCAAATGATAAATGTGGCTCTTCTGGAAAAAAAAATCAGCACCCTGTGCTCTATGAAACATTAGAATGTACACAAAGACCCCCAGTTTACTGCTAAATGGTGAGATTGCTTGCCCCACGTCTCAGATTGTAAGCAGAAGCAGGAAAACCCAGGTGTCTCTGACCAGGACCATGCTGGTTCCTCTACCCAACACCTGAACTCTTGGCAGCAATTACAGTAGCAATTAGTCTCTCGCCCCTGGAAAGTTCTTCTCCCTTGGCCTCTATACCTCCTCTCTGTTGGGGTTCTCCTATTCCTCTTCCCAGTCCTCTCCAGCATCCTTCTCTGTTTGTCTCTGACACATTCCTCATGCCTTCATTTACCCCTCATGAATATTACCCAGAGACTTATAATTCACCCTAGATGATCTACCTCATTCTCTTCTGCTTATACCTACATGCTGGTAACCTCTAAACTTCTATAGCCAATCAAACCCTTTCCTTAGCCCTAGACCCACATAACTAACACCAGTTTTCACATCACCACAGGTAGCACAATCAATACTTACCAAAGCAGGCTCCTGCGTGACTCGGACAGCCAAGCCGACAGACCAGTCTGCATTCCCAGAGGCTACCCCTTCCTCATTTACTCCCAGCTGCATGGGATGTGCATTTGATCTCCCATTATTTTCAAAGCATAATGTTGATGTAGTTCTTACCTTACAGCAGCACATTTTAGTTATCTGTTTATTACTCTCCCCAATGGATTGGGATCTGTTCAAAGATTGGAAATGTCTAATTCATGTGGCTGCAAATAGAAAGTAGGCAGTTAAAATTTTTTAAATGAATAAATGCAGAGCCTAGTCCACTTAGAGGTCACAGCATGTTACACAAGCCAGGAGTCATTCTAAATGCTTCCTTTCTCTCACTCTCAGTTCTGATTAGTTTCCAAGCTATATAGTTAGTTATCCCCTACATAAATTTTGAACATGCTGTACATTTCCAGTTTCCCCCTCTTCTTCTGCCCTCCTTCTCCACTTCAATCCTGGAAGATCCAGAAACTGTCAGTGAGTAGAGAAAGGATTAAAAATCCTCAGAGGTCAGTACAGAAGAAGTCAAGCAAATCTTTCTGTCCACAAAGTCCAATGGCCCAAAAAAGTTCCAAGGCAAGGGAGATGTCAACTGGAGAAATAACGAGGTTCATAATTTGGAAAGAAGCGCTTTATTTTTCATAAAGGGTCATAGCCTGTGGCTAGTCATTCTGGCAGGTGGAAAAGCTAAGCCCCTGGTCAGAAGCCAGGAACATGTGCTTCAAGTGAGGGGTGATGAGAACAGGAATTTATGCTGAGTAGGGTAACCAAATACACACATTTAACAAGCCATAGGAGGAGTCGTGAATATTTATGATAGGAGAAACTTGCACATGAGCAATTTAGCTTCATGCCTCTTCGTAGGTTGCATGTACAAAAAATGGCAGTGTTAGCATGAGTTGAAGGTGGAGTTTTTGTCCCTCTGACACCAAAAGGTGAAGCAGAAGACATGAAAACCCTGACTGTGCACACATCGTCTGGTTAGAACTGATCCATGGTTGGCAGCCCCTTATTAGGAAAGATGCTGGTCAGTTCTTGTGCAAAAGCCACAAAAAGGGAGAAGCAGCACTAGGCAGTTGGTTGAAATCAGCAGTGGAACAAGTCTTTCCAAAGGCCTGGTTCTGTTCAGCCTCTTGGGAAGAAAGCCTAATGGCCGTTAGCAAGGGAGGGGGTATAACTAGGTGTGTGTGACCACCCATCCTGTCACAGCTGGGAACTCAGCTGTAAGGTTTCTTTGGGGTCTCCTTGGCCAAGAGGGGTCCATTTATATTCCTCAGAGAAAAGACTATTACCTTTAAATAAGTATGTAATTCTGATTATGAATGGGAGTGTTCATTCTAATTATTAAACTAAGACTGTTTGAAGGACTGGAGGGACCATAGGCCCTTATGTTCCCAAAGAGTGACTAGAGAAGCCATGGAACCTTCCTTATATCTCATCTAAAGAGAAGGGGAAGCACTACCCAAGAGAATGAGTTTGGAGGGACAGAGGGAGACTAAAGTGGATCTTTGATTGCATTTTATAGGTCCTGTTATTCAGCACAACATTTACCAAATTTGAATGAAACCATTTAAGAGTTTGGTTGGGTTATAAAGAGTTAACATAATTCCATGGTTTGTAGGCATTTAATTAAAATAATTTCTATTTTGATTTGGCAGCTTTCCAATTATGAAGCTAATAGTTCTCTCCCCACCAAGGTCCCAAACAATTTGTGGGCCCTTGTAAAGCCTGGGCCCTCAGCACTGTGGCTGCAGATCCTAAACGATAAGGCTGCATTGAATCATGGCACTCACTCAGCAAAAGTGCACTTTAAAAATGTAAATATGATCGTGTGCTCCCCCTATTTGAAACACCTCCATTGATCCTAATCACCTACAGGACAAAATCCATTCACAGCTTGGCCCCATCCCACTTACCAGACTCATCTCTTGCCAGTACATTCCACCATTGCTGAAAGATATGCAAATGCAGACATGAGAGTACTTTCAGCCTCCACTGCTTTGCATGTATTTTTACATTTTCTGGAATGTTCTTTCCTGTCTCATGTATCAACTGAAATGTTGTACCTTTTTAAAGATTTTTTGAGACTATCGCCAATGCTCTGAAAACTTGAATCTCCTTTCCCAGCCTTCATTATAATTTACCTGCTATTGCCCTATTGTTGTTTTTAACACATGCAACTACTGAAATATTGGTTTTGTCTGCCTTAGCACCTAGACTGGGAGCTTCTTGAAGGCAGGGAATATATTTTATTCCAGTTTGTTTCTCAAGCATTGAACCTAAAACTTGACATATATTAGGCACTAAATAAAATCTTGTTGGATGAATAAATAAAATAATGTTTTGCCTATATTGGGAATGTAAATTTCAATAATTTTTGTGGAGTAAAGAATATCCTCATTAAAAGAAGAAGACTTAGGCCAAATTACCCAGAGACTTTAAGAGGAAGTTCAAATGTGTGATTATATAAGCTACTTTAAATGCCAGAGAAGGTGGAGGAGATATGGAAAATTATAGAAGAGCAAATACTATTCTAGGTGAAAGAAGATTGATTCTGAAATCTAGAGATAGGTTCTCTTGAAATCAACCTCTGGCAAGATTCCATAAAATATTATCAAATCCATTACATGTGATTTAATATAATCTATAGAGGAAACAATAATAGTATGAGCCAGTATTTCATTCCTAAAAAAAAGGTCTAAAATCACTACTTATTTTTGCTTTCTTAAAGTTATCAGTCTGATAATTCAGTATAATGAGGTATCTATAAATGAAAATTTGTCAAAACATTTATTTGAATCATTATAATACCTTTTTAAGTAAGAAAAGTATTGAAATATGAGTTAGTTCAAGTATCATTACATAAGAGAACCCCCAGGCCTCACCATACCATAAGTCCAACCTCAAGTAAAAAGCAACAGCAGTCTATCATTAAGAAGGGAAAAGAGGAGAGAGACTTCCTCTGTAATGAGTGCATAATAAAACTACTGAAAGGTAATGGTGGAGCTGGAACACTGAGAAAAAAGACTCCTGCACCATCCCCTACCCAAAGAACAAGATAAAAGCAGTTCACCACATGAAGACTTTGAAGACTTGTTATACTAGAGGTAACCTTGGTAAAAAAACAACTACAAAAAAAATCCAGCTGGTATATTTATCAGATTGATTAAATCCTCCATATAATGGCCTAACAGAGATGTACCTGTTTTCTTTTATAAATTGTGTTTATTTCAGTCCCTTTTATTCTCCAATATACCATCTCTAACTGTCAATCAAAAATTATGAGACAAACTAAAAAAGCAAAGAAAATAACCCATTATCAAGAGATGAAGTAGTCAATATAACCAGACTCAGAGATGACTGGAACTATCAGACAAGGAAATTAAAATAACCACAGATAATATTTTAAAAAATCTATAGGAGGACTCAGCAAACAATGGCCTACAGGCCAAATACAGCTTGCTTGCTGCTTATTTTTGTAAATAAAACTTTATTGAATACAGCCACACGCATTCATTTATGCTTATTTATGGCCTTAGCACAGCAATGGCAGAGTCGAATAGTTATGAGAGAGACCCTAAAGCCTAAAATATTTACCATCTTGCCCTTCACAAAAATAAAGTTTGCTGACCTCTTGTCTAATAGAAATGTTTGACAATGTTCATAAGTAAATACACAATTTCAACAGAGAGATGGAAACTATAAGAAAGTAAAATAAAATTACTACAAATAAAAATCATATCAAATGAATTCTTTCAGTGGGCACATCAGTAGAGTGAGAACAACATTGGAGTAAATTTAGTGAGCTGGAAAATATATCAATGTCAATAGAAGTTATCCAAACTGAAACACAGAAAGATAAAAAGGGGAGAGAGAATAAAAGAACAGAAGATCCAAGAGCAATGTGACAATATCAAATGGTCAACAGAAATGTAATTGGAGCCCCATAAAAATATAGAACAGAGCAGAGGAAATATTTGAAGTGGTAATGAAAAAGAATTTAGGAAGTACTGTCACTTAGACCTCTAGCTGGTTGAATGATTGACCATTTAACCTGGGGGGTGGCTGCTGATCAATGGGCTGACATATCTTGGACAGAAGTCTTTAGAACACAACAGAGTTCTACTTACATCCTGTCCTTTATACATTTTGATGATACATTCTGATAATTTACATGAAAATATAGGTTTACTAATGAATTTTTGGGTGACATTAATCTCAGACACAAAACAAATTCACAGCAAGTGAAAGAATCAGAATCAGTGTATCTACATAGTCTTGTTAGTGCAATGGGCCAAACTACAAATAAAACCATAAAATGTAAATATACCATATAAACATGGAAAACAGAGGTTGGATGAAGCTTGGCTTAGTCACATTGCATATCCAAGATATAGTACATTTACATGAAAATGAGTCCAATACAAACCAATATCTGTGTTTAATGTGGCTCCCAAATAAATGGATACATGGCCAAGGTTATCTGCAGAGGCACAGAATATAAGGCAAGACAAGTGTCCTTTTCTAGTCTGTGACTTGGCTATTGAAATTGGTGAGCCGTTTGACATCCACGTTCTTGATAGGCAGACAAACTACATTGTGTTGAAATATAAGAAGCGAGAATGAGTGAAAGGATGTGAAACCATATCAATGGAACAAGGGATGTTTAACTTAGAGAAAAAAATCAGTGTAGCCAAGACATTAAACAACCTTCACAAGTAAAAGAGGAATTACATTTCTTTTATATGGCTTCAGGAGATAGAATTAAAATATTAATAGAAATTCTAGGAAGTCAAATTCTAGTTGAATATTGGGAAACTTTCTGATAACGAAGCTGTCCATAAGTGGAATAGGCTCCTTATAAGGAAATGAGTTCCCCATCACTACAGATGTCCACATAAAAACTATATGTTGCAGAGCAGGCACAATCATAGGATTAGTAACTGTGTTCATGCCCTGCCTATCTGGATAGTCTACATTTCTGTAATTCTGGAAAGAGGAAGACCTCTGGAGAAGGGAGAGGGAAATGAAAATGATGGAGGGACCAGTTTATAGGACTGGATTTAAGGGAAACATCTCACATTTCATTTTGGACATGTTGAGCTTGAGTACCCATCAGAGAGCCTAACAGAAAGGTTAAATTGGTGATGAGTTATGCTGCCCATAGTTCAAAGGAAAGATCTCAGTTAGAGATAATTTTGGGTATATTCATTTCATAGATCAATATTGCCTGATAGAAATATGTGAAATTAGTTTGAATAATATATTTTATTTAACCAAGTGTATCCAAAATATTATCATCTTAATATATAATCAACATAAAAATTATTAATGAAATAACTGCATATTTTTGTTATTTGTGTTAAGTCTTCAATCTTACAGTATTTGAAACTTAGAGAAGTAAAATTCAGACACCCACATTTCAAGTGCTCAACAGTCATTTAGTTAACAATTACCACATTGGACAATGCGGGCATAGATGATTATCGAATTTTTAAAAACAGATAAAATATAAAAAAGAAGAGGATTTAGTATTAAGCTTTGAGAAAGCCCAAGAAAAGCAACTAAGATATAGCCAAGAGGGGAGAAAAATCTAAGAAAGTGTATTATTAGGAGAACCAAGAGAAGAGAATGAGGATTCAGTGGTCAATTAATTGAACATTAAATCCTGCTGAAAGTTCAGGACTGAAAAAATAATCTATTAGATTTAGTGCTGCTGAAAAAGTGGGTGCCATTAGAGAACAGAAGCCACATGACAGTAGATTGCAAAGCGACTGCTCAAGTTTCACTCTTCTCAGTTTGAGTAGTGTGCTCAGGCACTGTGGTTCTCTGCCCAGTCTGCCACAGGCTTTGGATCTCCATCGGATAATCCATTAAAGGAAAAGAACAATTGGCATGCTGCAGGGCACCTTCTCGGGAGACTCCCGTGGAAGGCACAGAGACGAGGCAGCTGCGATGCTTCCCTTCTATGCACATCAGAGGCGTTTGTAGTGGATACTTTCAGAGGACACATGCTTTCCTTCTATCCTTCAGTCGCAATCTAGGATAAAAATTTCTCAAAGCATAAAATAAGGCATTTCGTCCTTTAAAAGAAGGAATCCCTGGACATATTTGGACAGGGATGGGATGAGGGAGCATCTTCATGCACGAAGCTATAAATGGTGTCTCTTCAGAAGGCAAAATAGGTAAGCACAGGTGAATGGATGACTTTGAGGTGGCCACAAAGGAAGAATGAACACCATGTGGGTATATGACCTGATCCGAGCTCCATTAAGAAAGATTTTCTCTCAGGTAAAATGAAGGCTGAGCCCCATCCACAAGGCATAATTATTTAAACAATATATGCATGTTTTGGCAACCACAGGAAGGGCATGGTTACATTAACCAGTCCCCTCACTTAGAAGGCCATCTTCAAGGGGCTTTCTCATTCCTATCTGCAGAGCTGCCTCATTGGCTGGAGGGCCCTCAGCCACCACCATCACAGGAGAGCACCTCCCCTGGAAAAGAAATGAGGTAGAAAAGAATGAGATTTAAAAAAAAAAAAATGTATTAGGCCCAGATGCAATTTTGGTTGTGAAGTCTTGGACTCTCTGAATAAAACTTAAAGTTAAGGCCAGTGGGTTCATATGAAGTACAGATAAAGATTCTTTTCTATGGCCTATTTACTTTCAGGTGACAGGTCTGTGCTTTGCAAGTCTGTGCAAAAAGAGTCCTGAGTTCTAGCTCTGTGTTATATTGAGCAAAGCCAGACCCCTTTCTGGACCTCAGTCATCCCATCCTTTCTAGCCCGTGGTCTGATGCTGTCTCCATTGGTTGCTCCACGTTCTCACTTTTCCCCACTCGCCCGTGGCCCCCAGGAGTTCTGCTCTCTTGAAAGCATTTTTCTCCTGCCGACTCACTCAGAGGCTTCATGATGACGGTGGTTGCCATAGGAATGACTCATCTATCATAGAAGTGGCTGCATGAGATCACAAATACTGCAAGGAGACCCAGGAGGGGGGAAAGTGAGATTCAAAACCAAGAAATAGATCCACACTCAAAGTGGTTGACAGTTTAATGAGAGGGGGAGATAACGCTCGTGCATTTTCTCTTACTCTCAAGTGCGTTTGCACTTCTCCCAGAGGCATGAGTGTGGACCCAAGACACTTCCTCTACAAATGTAGAATGTAACAGGCTGCAAGGAAGCAGCCCCCTCCTTAAGTGCCAGTTGATGGAAACAGAAAGGTCAGGACACCCTGGGGTGATCCCAGACACCAGGCCCCGGGCTTCCATGCCAGCTGTTAATTTATGATAATTCACTTGTCACTTACAAGAAAGCACTGGAGACCATTTTGAAAAGATTTTGTTCTCCATATGGATTGTTTGATACTTGAACTCACCATTTCTTGAGGTGGAACATTTTATTATAGTGTGATCCAAGTGCCGATACTTTAATCATCATTTTCTTCTTATCTCTCCCTCATGAGACTTAACCATAGCCTAAACCCAGATTCCAACTCTAGCCTGAGTACTGAAACTCAGCTGTACACTGAACATCCCACCAACATCCTACCATATCCTGAGACCCCTATTCCAGCCGTACATAGCCACTCTCCCAGCCCTAGCTGGGGGTACAACCCCGGTTCAGGCCAGACACAGCCTTTTGTGTGGCCTGAGCCTGACCCTGGTTAATCAGAGCCAGGTGTCTTCTAACGACCCCAGAAGTGAGCAGACGAAAGGAGAGATGGACAGCAGCGGACATCACCCCCACAAGGGAGCCATAGTCAATGAGCATGTCTTTGTAGGGATGGGTCAGAGACATTTTTATGATGAAATATGATACATTCATTTTAAGTTTCCTAGCAACAGGATGTCAATTAGCCAGCTGTAATTCAAGGATTCATTTTCTTTGTGATGAAGGCGCGAGAAACAGGGGTAGCAGGAGAACTTCCTAGCACGTGGTGGAACTGACAAAGTATGGTTTGAGGATGAGGAGACCAAGCCTGCGGAAGGAAGAACCTCAGAGGGTCTGCCTTTCTTTCTTCAGACTCTTTGATGCAGACACCCATCCGACTGCTGTTGCTGCTGCCACTTCTACCACTGGCTTCTCGCTCCTGCAGTAATTACTAGTGTCGACGGGTACGATTTCAAATAACATGGCACAGTTTTAAACCATGCATGATGCTTGCTCCTTGCTCAAAACATTGGCAGTAGAACTCAAATCAGGACAGAAACAATAATCCTTCTCAGGGTACTTCCCCTACGATATTGGCTGGGCTTTGAAAATGCTGTAATCACTAACTAAGTCAGGTGGTCGCTGAGACATTCATCCTGTGGCTCGTTCCCACTCTTTTGAGCACCTGCAAATTTATTACATAAGATATTATTTTGTACTCAATCTAATTAGTTAGAACTATCTGTAGTCATTTGAAATACACTCCATGTTGATTAAAATAATTAGTGTAGGGCTACTAAATATTTACCTAAGATATGAATCCAGGCGGAATTTGATAAATTTAATTAGCAAGAACTAATTATTGTTATGATAGGAGTTAGGGTTTAATAAATATAATTACAGAGCACAAATGACGGTTTCTTAATTAATAGATACTAGTTACAAACACAACAGCCATTATCATATTTTCTTGCAGGACATGCTATTCAGCACACCTTCCAGATGTCAACTGTAACAGCAATGGCTACTTACCACAAGAGGAGCAAACACTTACACGGTGCTAATGCTGTCAGGCATAGTTCTAAATGCTGTTAGCATGCCAACTCATGTAATCCTTACAACAGCCTGCTGCTGTGCACAGTTTACATATATACAAACTGCAGCACAGAAAGGCCAAGTAACTTTGCCCCAGATTACACAGCTAGGCAGTGGCAGAGCTGCCATTTGATCCCGTGCAGTTTAGCTCAGCAATTCACTATCCCTAGTGCCTAAAACAAACAACAAAGAGCAAAAGTAGCAGTGACAACAACAAAAGCAAAAAGAGAGTATGAATGCTCAAAAGGTTAGCAACCAAAATCCTGAGTTCCACAGTTGCTATTCCAGTATGATAAACTTTTTATATTTGCATATACCATTTTCATGATTTTGGAGATTCTAAAGATGATTCCAAAATGATTGAATTATTCATATTATCAACATGAGGCAAGACCATTAGACTCAACCAAAGCTACCCAGAGAAAGAAGAGCTTGATTGCCTATTGTCACAGGCACCTGTCTTCAGATCCCAGCTCATATACTTGCCTAATGTCCTTCCCATCAAAAAGCACAAGTCTTTAAGCCTTTAACTTGTGCCATTGGGACATTGGGAAGTGCCCAGGAGTTTCATACATGGGGCAAATGGGAAATTATCATCACTAATGGGAAGAGACTGAACTACGGGAAGGTCGCAAAAACCCATATTGTCTGAGGCCCAGGATTTTTTATTCAAAGTGGAGTTCAGAGATCTGGCTTGGTGCCAAAGAGTAGAGCAAGCCTAGAGACCAGCTCCCTCAGGCTTAGCCTTATTTAGAAGAAATGGCATTTCTCCCCTTGGTCAATCCCGAGACAAAGGTTAATCTAGGGAGAGCAACATGAGAGGAAAAAAAAGATGAGAGAAACCAATAAATAGTAAAAACAGGGAGCAGGAAAAGACAGGCCTGGATGCACAATTCTTTTTGTACCTGTTAAATGAACTCTGGTGGGGATGAGTAGAGAGAATTATCCTATTTATATATTGAAAGAGATTTTAAATATGCATAGGCAGAGAGAGGGGATCCACAGAGATTGAAATGCAAATCACAGCGTGGTCTGTGCATCTCCCCTTCTATCTCTCAGTACCATTAGCAAGTTCCTTGCACAATTTTCTGGAAAGTTCCTTCTAAAACTCACAGCCATCCTTCCGCTTACTCAGCATTTCTGTCTTAGAAAAGCAATTCTATTTTTAAAAAGAAATGGGTCTTCACTTGCAAAACACCTTGCAAACGTATTCACATAGGAAGACAGCTCACACTTTTACCATGATGCACACACATGTCCAACTAACCCCTTCACACACGCAGCAACCTCTACAACAACCTTTACTTCTGCACCACAATCACCTGGCTGCTTGGCACCAACGTTACAGACAAACGATGCAGGCTCATAACATGCACAGGCAAAGGACATCTCACTCCATCATGCAGGAAGATGGAAGCATGAATTAGACGGCATGGGAAACTTGCCATCATTCCACTGAACTCAATCACTTTCAGAACATATAAGAGACAGGAAACTGACCATGTTTCCTTATTAATATACCTCATCCACATGTAAAAAGCAATGGTCTGGGCCATGCAAATCTTTACTTCCTTACCAAAGCCACCACTCACCATCCCCACCTCTAAATACCTTCACTGAGGGGCAGATAAATTCCAGAGTAGCTGCTACTGCATCAACATACACTGCATCCCAAACCAAAGTCCTGGAAGAAAAAGAAATTGCATAATACAAATAAGACCTTTGTAAATCATCTTATTTTTTTCCCCATTTTCAATCTCATCCTTCCTCTCCATCTCTCCCGGGTACACAAAACCTCTGCCCCTCCTTAGGGGGTCTGCTGCTGTTCTGCAGGGTTTGGTTGCTGATACAGGCATTACTTTGGGAAAGTTGCCGTTCTCTGGGTATTTACAGGGAAGAATAGTTTCAAAATTATGAAGTTTGTAAATGGCCAAGACTTTCCGATTTTTATAACAAGCTTCCATTTAAGAATGAAAATACATGAAAAGGGGAAGAGGAAGAGGCACAAAATGTGAGAGCACATACAACATCTCAGTGTAGCATACTGTCTGTTGTATGTCGATTCTTGGAGTAAGAAGAGATCTTGGATGCTCTAGCTGTCTGTCTTGGTCTCCCACCCAAGACCCAGGAAGAAGCCATTTGCCAAACTCCTGGCCTTCTCCCAGGCCCAATCCCACTCTGTGGTTTGTCTGGCTAACACCTGTTCATTCTTTAAGTTTAGCATCACTTTCTCTAGAAATCTGTCTCAGATGCTTACCATCTGAATTTGAATGATTTTGCAGGGAGAGGAATGAGGAGAGTAGATGACTCATTCCATGCTGAGACACGTGGGGTTTGTGGTTTCTATTTAAAATTCAGAGGTGACACATAGTGAACAGTTGGATCTACAGACCTGGAACCAGGGGCAGAAGTGACCGGGAGGCCCCCAGCGTAAAGGTGCTGGCCTAGCAGAGGTTCTGAGGCAGCCACCAAGCAGAGGGAGATGCCACTTTCAGAGAAAGGAGATTAACTCTGGACTCCGTGTGGAGAGTTTCCTGTAGACCCAGATTCGTGATGGCAGGACAATACGAATCATCACGGCCGTAATTACCTTAATGTACCATTTTTCACTGAGAACCCAGGGAAGTGCTTACATCTACATTAGCTTTCAGGCAATCAAAGACCAGGAGGAAAAAAAAGCCTGAAAATGGTATTAATGTGTGAAAAACACTTTATAAAGCATGGATATCTCGAGAACATCCTAGAAGAATGTTTCACCAGGCTGTCTACAATTTACAGCTCCGGCCTGAGCACTGGCTTGTGAAGATGTGAAACAAAGGGGCCTTCCTCCCTGAGGAACTGGCACCTGGATCGCCTGCTGCTGTCCAGTGCGGCACCTCTCCTGGGAACAGCTGTCCTGCATTGCTGTAGTGTGGGTTGAAAGGTAACAGGCGGAGGGGGCCGAGGGCCCAGGTCTCCATTCAGGCCTGATTATTGCTGATGGGCCAAGGATGGGCCAAGCATGAGCTACACCTGGCATCTCTCCAGGTGCCTTTGTGTCCATCTGTGCATCTTCTTTGCAGCCTTCCTTGAAGCGGTTTGGGCCAGGATGAGGTATAAATGATACCATATCTATGCCCCTGGGATGGGAGTTTAGAAAAACATAAAGCCACAGCCTGCTCAGATTGAGGGAGGCCCTGTGGGTCGCAGGCCTCCCACCCTTTCCACATGTGAGGATGTGCGTAGAGCCTCGCAGACATCTGCTTCTCCGTTCTGCTTCTGGTGGTGCCATCAGGACCTGCAGGCCCTTTTGCGTGCAGTCGGCCTGCCTGTGGCTTTCCGTGCTGCTCATGCCTCTCTCTATTGCTGACAGTGAAATAACAACTCCCAGACATGAACGTCCATGCAGGCCAGCAGCTCTCCTGAACCCTTCCTCAGCCTCATGTCCAGGTGCTGTGTCCTGGGGACACCATCCTTGACACTCCAGAATAACTGACACTGCCCTAGATCAGAGCCCCATCCTTTCTTATCAGAATATTTAATTTCATGTCTTTAGTTCATTCTCCCCCCAATCCTTTTAACATACAAAAGCACAGTGATCTTTCTACAACACATGTCTGACTTTGCCATCCCACCGTTAAAAACACTGCAGTCCCATCACAAGTTTCCCATTACCTACAGGGCCACATCCGAAGTCCTGCCCATGCTTTATGAGGCTGTCCATGATCTCATCCCTCTCTCCCTCATCAGATGTAGCCCCTGTGCAAGAAAAAATATGGGCTGAATGTTTGTGTCCCACAAAATTCGTATGTTGAAATCCTAACCCCCAATGTGATGGTATCAGGAAGTAGGAGCTTTGGGAGGTAATTAATTCACAAGGGTGGGACCCTCATAAATGGGATTAGTGTCTTTATAAAAGAAATCCCAGAGCTCTCTAGCTCTCTTTCCACCATGTGAGGACACAGTGAGAAGACAACAGTCTGCAACCCAAAATAGGGTGCTCACCAGATGACAACCATGCTGAGCTCACCACCCTGAGCTCAGATTTGCAGCCTCCAGAACTGCAAGGAAAAAAAGTCTGATGTTTCTAAGCCACTCTGTCCATGGTGCTTTGTTATAGCATCCCAAACTGACTAAGACAACATGAGACAATTAAGGAAATGATGTCATTGAGTATATTGCAATAGGAAGAGTGGTCATCAATGAGGAACATATCAAAGAAAAGGAGAGGGGCATTGAGTTTCATAGAGGCAGGTAGACAAGGGAGTCATCCACAAGCCTCATGGAAGTCATGAGGAAGAAAGGAGACGAGTTTGTCTAGGAACACGCAAGTGCAGGGTGAGCCATGTGGTTAGCTTTTCTTGGAACACAGAAGGGTGGAAGACTTCTTAACAGCCACTGTTTCCAGGAGCACAGGGCTCAGGTGCAGATCATCATCGTGACCACATGTCACTTGCCCACTCTCCATCGTCCTCTAGCCATAGACACACTCGCCTGAGCCCAGTTTCACACCCCTAGGACAGAGCTTCATCTGCTCCCGAGGAATGGGAAGCCTGTCTCTGCCTTATATGCCCGACCAACCTTTCAAGGTTCAGCTCACGGTTCACTTACTGTTTCCATCAAACCTTACCCTGGACCTACTTAGTCCAGTTGTCATAAAGGTTAAATATTAATAGAATGATGCAAATAAAGTCCTTTGCATGGTGGCACCCAGTGAGTGTTCAAGAAGTACAGACTTATAAAAGTGTTTTCCAGCTGAGCCCTGCAGACAGAGCTGCTTCCATGCAAGGCATGGAAGGCACCTGTCTTCACACCTGAGACACCAGGACTCCGTTGCTGCCATTTGTACCTCATCCTCGTGCTATTTATTTATTCTTTTAACAAGCATCTATTACTCCTCTCTGGGGCTACAACAGCGAACAAGATAGTCCTGCTGCCGGCCCTTCTGGAGATCACAGCCCAATGGGGCTACATGTGAGTAAATAAACAATTGCAATACAAAGTGAGACACTTGAAGTACTAGGCTAGGTACACGTGCTCTGGAAACACTAAAGTAGATATCCGACCAGACCGGGACAAGGGTTCTAGGCAGGTTTCTGGAGGAAGCCATGTCCAGTCTTAGATGAAGGGAGAACTATTCAAAAAAATAATTTGTAAAAGGTCTCAGAGTTAGAAGGAGAGGGTGAGGAAAATGTGAGGAAAATGTCTCAGGGCAAAAAAACTGATCTCTCTTGGCACTCCCAGTTCTCTCTCTCTCTCTCTCTCTCTCTCTCTCTCTCTCTCTCTCTCTCTCACACGCACACACACACACACACACACACACACCCCTCATGGCTTATATTTGCTCTATCTATAAACATCAAGGTATGAAGAATGAACCTTTTATCCTACATTGTGAGTGGATCATCTGTGTCTGAATATTTTGTTTCAGTGCTGATATGAATCTAAGTCATTAGCCCCATTAAGCACTCTTTTAATTTTTTTTTTTCCTTAGAAGGTAAATGGGACTAACACTTTGCTCTGAAGAAGAGATAAAGAGAAGACAGTAAGGCGGCCACATGATAAGCCCTCAATAAACATTTCTTTCCTTCACTCCTCAGCGAAGCCTTTTAGATGGTGAGTGTAGTGAATTGTAAACTGTGTGTATGGTAACATTCACTATTGTCAGAAAGAAACCAAGGTTTTGCAAAGCTTGTTCCAAAGCACCACACATAGGCACAAACTCCTGGGACAGGGAGCGGTGGGGATGGGACTGCTGGTGAGCGAGTAGGGATGGGGACTGGCTCCAAAAGATGGTGAGGGGTGGTCAGCAAAAGCCCGAGAAGCCTCTCTGGAGAACTGAACTTATTAACCTCAACTTCTTCCTGAATCCTCAACCATCTTCTGCATAGAGGAGAGCAGACATACTCTAGATGTGTATATCTGCTTACATTGTAGATGGGCCACTTAGTACTAAAATTCACACACACCCGACGTTGCCTGGAGGCTGTGGATGCCCTACCCTTAGCCACTGGAGAACTCTCCACCTGTTTGCTCTGCAAGGTGCCTGCCATACGTCTCTACTGACACACCATGGGCACTGATGGCTAGCCCAGAAACCACTCACCATGAAGTTCATGTCAGCCCACTGCTCCCTCCTCTATGCAGAAGGCAATTCCACGGCCAAGGATGCACAGGGAATTGTTAAAGATCTATGCATCCCTAAGAGAGTTGAGTAAAAAATACACACATGCACACACACACAAATATACAGTTGTCCCTTGGTATCCTCAGGGATTTGTTCCAGGAACTCCCTCGGATACCAAAATATGAGGTTGCTCATGGCTTGGATATGAAATGGCGTAGTGTTTGCATACAACCTACGCACATCCTCCCAGTAGACTTTAAATCATCTCTAGATTACTTATGATACCTAATACAATGTAAATGCTATGTAAATAGTTATTACACTGGATTGTTTAGGGAATAATGATGAGAACAAAGCCTGTATGTGTTCAGTACAGTTGCAATTTTTTTTCCAAATATTTTTGATCCACAGTTGATTGAATCCATGGTTGTAGAACTCACAGATATGGAGGGCCAATTGCATACATGCACAATGTAACAAAAGGAAGGGTCCTTAGGAGATAATATCAGCTTCCTATTTTTCAGGGTCCAGGGAAATATGAAACTGCAGGGCTCCTTTGTTTATTGTTATTAGCAGTTTATTTCATGAAGGCAACAGCAGGGTATACAACCAAGCCCGGGACTCCTCTGACCACCGGCGCTCTTTGACTGCACAGATCACACACCCGCAAAGGCAGCCTGCCCAGTGGCCATATCTTGCAAAATCCTATTTTACAGGCAAGAAAACAGAAGCCCAGAAATGGAAACTATCATCTCGTTCCAGTTCATTCCCACGCCCCACAAGGCCCACATGCCGGGATTCTTTAGTTGGAACCTGTTCATCTGTCAGTTGTGAAACTCCAGGCAAGCTACTGCACCTCCTTCTTCCTCGGTTTCCTCATCTGTAAAGTGAAGATAATGATAGCTCAGACCTCAACGATTCATTGCTGGAATTAAATAAGGCAGTGAAACAAAGGATTTAGAAGAGTACGTGACACAGCAGCTCTCAATAAATGATCATAATTTTAAATATTGGTAATAGGAGTAACGACAGTTGTGGTATTTCAGTAAATAGCCCCACATGCACACAATCTCCTTTGTCTGTGACCTTGACTCTTTGGCATCAGTAGGACAGCACACCTTTCAGAGGCTTCTTTTGCCAAAGCTGACTGTGAGCTACTGGGTGATCTGAGGTGCAGGAAGTTAGGGGCAGAGTAGCTACATCAGGCCCAGAGCAATGCTAGGCTTTGGAAAAAGCTGATGGCAGCAGCCCTGCTCCCAGGACTATCATTTACTCTAATCAAAGGCTGGGCTGAGTTGCCTGAAGGCAGGGCTTCTCAAACTCGGGTCACTTACAGTACGTTGACCTGGCATGTTTGCCAAAAGTCAGATTTCTGGATCCCCAAGCGAAACCCAGTAAATCAGAATCTCCAGGGTAGGACTGAGGAATCTGTTCTAACAAGCGAATTCACCCCCATGGGTGAGGACCACCGCCCAGGGCCAGCTGCAAGTTCATGGCCTCCAGCAAGCCCTGCAGTGCTCATTGCCTGCATCACTGTCTCCTTCCCTATCGCTCCGCTCCTGTTAGGCTGGCGCAGCCCTGGGCAATCTTGCACGGGAAGGCCACCCAGCAGGTGCCAATTAAAGAGTGTTGGTTGGTTGTCGGACAGTTCACTGCACACGTCTCACACCTAACACACAATAAAGGCCAACTGCTGCTCCAGCTGGGCAGGCCACTCCCTCTGGTCCTGGTCCAGAAAGTTCTGGCTGGGGTCCCCGAGAGGAGCCAAGAGGGGCTGAGCACACACCACGGGACAGTGTCTTGCTCTCTTGCAGCCTCCAACTGTGGGCCATCTCTTCAAATATTTGTATTTCCTCAAGCTTCACACCTTGCTGCTAAGCTGTTTGAGCTCTATAAAAAAGGACAAAGGACATTTTGAGCCTCACTTTAAAAAATTTCTCCTGCCAATAGGATGGACATATTTGAAACTTGGACTGAGAGGAGGAGGGCAAGGGCAACACACGTAACCTAAACATCTGTACCCCCATATTATGCTGAAATAAAAAACAAAGTTCTATAATCAAAAAAAAAAAATTTCTCCTGCCAGACGCACAGGTTCAGAGACTGATTCAACGTGGTAAGTTATTCCAGTGGGTGTCTACACCAGCTCTGCCAAGCATGTGGCAGACAGTCCTCACTAGCCAAGGCAGCCCACCTGGCCCTTTGGTCCTTCACTCTGAGAAAGAGAGAAAAACCCAATGGAAACCACGCTCTGGTCATCTTGGGGATGGTTGGGTGTGGCTTCATCACTCTGCATCGCATCCTCCTCTCTGCAACACCCAAACAACCCCTCGTTCAAAGTACTGTTTGCACCTCTTTAGGAAGTTGGCAGAAATTAATTAAAGCTGACTTCTCCCACTCTTCCTGGCTGGAGTCTCCAATGGCCCCAAGCTCGGCCATAGGGTGCTATATTATAAGGAAAGGGAAGAAGGACAGGAGGGGCATGGAAATGCCCCATCACCCACTATAGAAAGGGGGCCAGTCCAAGGAGGCGAGGCAGGTGCCCCAGGGGACCCTCTCGGGGCTCTCAAGGCCCAGGCAACTGCTTCCGGACATCCTCGAGAATTGAGGCCAACTCAGCTCCTCTCTGGGTACAGCTCCCAGCCTGCGCAGCTGCCCACCCCTATCACAGCTCCCCGTGTGACTCAGCCACTCCCGCCAGCCTGTGTCACATCTATCAGCAACGAATCTTCCCTGCAAGCCAGGGAGGTGGCCAATGTGGATACTTATGAAAATGAGCACCGTATGAAAGAAGAAAAATCACAGGCCCACCTCCCCCAAAGCTTTACTTTTCATTATTTTGGTTCACAGTACTTCTCACCAGGTGGATTTGTTTTGTTTTTGATTTTTATACATTGGCTTATGCTATGACAATGTAAGCTTCATGAGGGGAAGGACTGTGCTTTGTTTGGTTCACATTTTAAGTACCATAAAACACATAGCTGCTTAAAATGTGGTTATTATCTAGCATGAAGGAAGGAGCTCACTTAGCCTACCCCAATCCTGATGGCCCCTTCTTCCCGGTGGCAGCAGGTGCTATGCGACTGAAATGGAGTATTTAACAAAGCTTTGGGGGATAAGGAGTTTTCTTGACATTATTCTTTTTTAGTATATGTAAACCCATTAATTTAATTATTTTTTCCAATAAAGAGATAAGAACCTGAAAAGTAAACGTAATCACAAAAAGCACATGAGGAACAAGTGGCAAAGCTCTGGGAAAGGAAGTTCCATCTGGGGGGCGGGGCATCCAGAAAGTGGGCGTCTTGAAGGAACTGATTTTCTTAGTCTGTTGGGGCTGTTGTAACAAAAATACTTTAGACTGGGTAATTTATAAACAACATAAATTTGTCACTCACAGTTCTGAAGGGTGGAAAGTCCAAGATCCAGGTGGCAGTTGATTCAGTGCCTGGCAAGAAACTTTTCCTCATAGATGGCACCTGCCATGTGTCCTCACATGGCATAAGGATGGCACAGGCCCTCCAGACGTCTTTCATAGGGTGCTAATGCCACCCATGAGGGTGGAGCCTCCATAACTAATCGCCTGTTAAAGGTCCCATCTCTTAACACTGCCTCCTTTGGGGTTAGGTTTCAACACATGCACTTGGGGATGGTACAAACGTTCAGACCCATATCCATTAGCATCTAGATCATTAACCAAATTGAAAAGAAGATGTTCTGTCTTATGGCCTTACAGGATGGGCTGGGTGTCCCCACAGCCTGAAAGATGACGCCAATCACAGCACTTAGCAGGTGATATTTTAACACTAGTGTGGCCCGTGAGCTCCTGAAAGGTTCCATTTTATTCATCTCTGAATCCTTGGGCTCTGGCACACAGTATGTTCTCACTAAATGTTTGCTGAACAAATGTCTGACCAGATGTTGGCAGGCTACTCCAAGTGGGAGGAATGAAGTGAGCAAAAGCTTATGGAAAGAAATGATGTAGACAGGCACGGAGTGTGTATTTGCTCATTGCTATTAACTGGAGCTCTGGATAATTCATGGTCATAGTGACAAATGCACCTTAAGTCAGTGGTCTAGACAAAGAGCTACATTAAGAAACCAGGCCCTCCATCAAATTGGTACTAACTGATCAACACTAGGGTGATCACATGGCAGAAATACTCTCCAGGGATTAGGGGGATGGGGGGCGAATCTACAACTAAAGGACACGGGGAGCACTAAAGGGAGGGAAGGGCACGCCTTTAACCTCCATTTGGGGAAGGCAAAGACATAAAGTGTAACTAGAATGTTTGTACCCTCACAATACCTTGGAATAATAATAAAAAAAAAATTTGTTGAAGGAGTGGAGGCGATGGGTAAATTCATAACTAATGGGTGCAGAGTGCACTGTCTGGGGGATGAGCATGCTTGTAGCTCTGGCTTGGGTGGTGCAAAGGCAGTATATGTATCCAAAATGTTTGTACCCACATAATATTCTTAAATTTTAAAAATAAATAAATTAATTAATTAAAAATTATCCAGACTTGTTTTATGTCCTAACATGTGGTCTATCTTGAGAATGTTCTATGTGTTGATGAGAATAATGTACATTCTACAGTTATCAAATAAAACTTTCTGTAAATGTCTGCTAGGCCCATTTGATCTGAAGCACAGTTTAAATCCACATTTTCTTTATTGATTTTATGTATAAGTGATCAGTTTAATGCAAAGAATGGGGTGCTGAAGTGCCCCACTTGTATTGGGTTCTATCTCTCTCTTTAGATCTAGTAATATTTGCTTTATGAATGTGGGTGGTACAGTTCTCAGTATGTGTGTGTGTGTATATATATATATACACATATATACATATATAAATAATGAGAACTCTGTGTGTGTATATATATCAATTTTTTATATATCAATTTTATATATAAAATTGATATATCCTCTTGCTTATTGATTTCTTTATCATTATATAATGAGATTCTTTTTCTGTTTAACTGTTTTTAACCTAAAGTCTATTTTATCTGAGATACGTGAAGCTACTCCTGCTTGCTTTTGGTTTCTATTTGCCTTGAATATCTTTTTCTATTCTCTTACTTTAGTCTATATTTGTCTTTACAGGTAAACTCTGTTTCTTGTAGACAGTGTATACTTGCATTGTGTTTTTTTTATTCCTCAGCCGGTCTATATCTTTTATGTATAGAATGTAATTCATTTAAATTCAAAGTTAGTATTGATATATGAGTTTTTGTTCCTGTCATATTGTTTTCTGGTTGTTTCGTGTATATTTTTTGTTTCTTTCTTTTTCTTATTGTTTGTTTTTGTGCTTTGGTGGTTTTCTTTTTTTTTTTTATTTTTTTATTTTTTTATTTTTTATTTTTTTTATTTCAGCATAATATGAGGGTACAGATGTTTAGGTTACGTGTGTTGCCCTTGCCCCCCCCCCGCCCCTCAGTCCAGGTTTCAAATATGTCCATCCCATTGCGTGGTGCACATTGCACTCTTTGTGTACACATATACCCGTCCCCTCCTCCCTCCTCCCCCCTCCCCCCTGCCCGATATCTAATAGATGCAATTCTTATATATGCACTTATGTGTTGATCCGTTAATACCAATTTGATGGTGAGTACATGTCGTGCTTATTTTTCCATTCTTGGGATACCTCGCTTAGTAGAATGTGTTCCAGCCCTTTCCAGGAGTATATAAGAGGTGCTATGTCACCATTGTTTCTTAAAGCTGAATAGTACTCCATGGTATACATATACCACAGTTTATT